>ML342960.1:22183-44760 GCA_005239505.1 Nicotiana paniculata | reverse complement strand
GCATGGAAGCAGGCAGAGATGGAACATCAACAGGCACGGAAGGTTGAGGAGCTGGAGAATCCATAGGAAATGGAGAAGGCACGGAAAGTTGAAGAGTTGAAGAAGTTACAGGCAGAGCAGCAACAAAAGTTAAGATAGCCAACGGAATAGAAGAAACTTCTTCTCTCAAAGAAGCAGGAAAGACAGCAGCCAAAGGGACGTCATCAGGAGCGAGATCAATACCACCGTGAATAGGGGAATGTGGAACATCATCAAAGACAGGGGGCTCGAGCGCAGACAGGGAAGGCAAGATTGAGGCAGCAGGCTCGTCATCTAAAACCATTCGCCTTCTCCGTGGCCTGTGCACTAAAGCACCCTCTTCCTCTTCCTCCATGGAGCGAGATTCACTAATCTTCCTTTTTGAGGAAGATGAACCAACGATAATTTTCTGGGCTTGAACCAAGGACATCTTCGGGATTGAGGAAGCAGGCACCCCACGAGCAGAGAATCCTATTAGAAAGGGAAAAAAATTAAACAATAGAAGAGAAAAAGATTCGAGTAAGGAAATAAGAAAGAAAAAAAGCTTCACTTACCGTGGGTCTTTACTTGCCAACCGTACCTCCCAGCGAGTTACTTCCAATATCTTTCTTCAGAAGGAGCAACGGATAACCATTTTTCTACCCAATCACGAATATCGGAGACACTCTCGACAATATTCATAATTGCTAAAAGGAGAAAAATAAACAGCCACGGTGTTAAATAAAACATTTAAAGTCAAAACAAGAAAAAGTAAATGTGAGCTAAAGCATACTCACGTGCGCGATTCCACTTCTCAGGGAAGGGGAGATTTTCTACACCCACTAAACTAGCACTGGGTACAGCAACATAACGAAGGTACCAACCCCTATCCTTATCATCTCCAGGGGTTACTAACACTCTTTTGCTTCTAGCAGTCAGAGTAAAACCCCTTCACGAAATAAGGTAAGAGAGTAGAGGATAATAAGATGGTTGAAGGTAAAATGAACTAAGGCTAAATAAGCCAAACTCCTAAGGCATGCGACAACTCGCCACACAAGCGGGCCAACTTGTCCTAAGCATATATTAAAAAATGGCAAAACTCAATTATAACTGGGTCAATGGGGGGTCTAAACCCTACAATGAAAGGATAAGTATAAACAAAGAATATCCCATCTTGTAAGACGTTATTCTTTGATTATTATTCGGAATATAGACAGGAAAGTCAGATTTCCATGAGCACTCCCTTCGAACCAGGGAAATCTGACCCTCAGTTATAAGGGTTGGGTATCTTTCTACACTATCAAGAGAAGAAGACTAATCTACAAGAACTTGACTATTCCTAGCGAAAACAAACTCAGCAGGGAAAATTTCATCGACTCCAGGTTCACGAAGGCATTTGCCTCTACCTCTAGACGAAGACCGAGAAACCCTAAATCTCGGAATAACTAGAGATCTAGTGGAAGGAGAAGGAACTATTTGAGAAGAAGAAGATCCCCTCGAAGGAGTGGATCCTAGACTTCTAAGTCTACCACCCCTCCGACTCTTAGTCTGAGCAGAAGATGGCGCTAAGCTTTCAATGTCTATTACTCTTTGAGGTTGGTTTGAAGAAGACATGTTTACAAAGGCAAAGAAGAAAGTTTTTTTTACAGAAAATAGAAATAGAAAAGTCTTTAAGCAAAGAAAAGAAAACATGTATTTATACTTGAAGACAACCGTCAAACATGATGAAAAAGTAAAATAATGATGAAAAGTCATAATTGAAGATGTCGCTTCAGGACTGGTACAGCCACAGAAAGCCCTAAAAAGTGCTGAGTAAATGCAGAACCAATCCGAAAAGGACATGTGAGCATTAAATGGAAGTGACAAATGATGCCTATGGTACAGAGAAGGATACAATGATTCAAGGAAAAACGGCGGCAAAATATTCCCGCCATAAATGAATATCCACTGACCAAATATTAATCGTTAAATATATGGTAAGTGGGGGGGGGGACTATCTGTATTGGTAAAAAATAGTTTCACACGTAAACCAGCTTTTGACAACTCAGCTAGTCACGTGGACACGGGAAAACACGATACTTGGAAATAACTCTTTGAGGAGGTACGGTATAAAGAGACACAGTTCAGTAAACCCACGAACTTATCAGCCACGGGAAGTTCAATTTGATCAAAACGGGAGGGAGGCACGGTCACAATGAATCTAGACAAAGCTACGGGCAGATTCACAGACCCACAATTGATTACTTGAATGTTATGTAACTGAACCCCTATTTACCGTTATCCTTTGTAATGCCTCATTAAAGTCATAATTAGTCATTAATGAGTAACCATAGCAGCATTCGTACGTTATAAGAGTCTCCTATATAAGGGATGGGAATACAACTTGTAAAGGAATTTGATTCTCGAAATACAAACAACTTCGATCTTTTATTTTTGTAATATTGTCTATTATTCATTTTTCCATTATCTTGATTATCAGTAACCCGTATTCATCTTAAAAATAATCTTTATTCAAAGGGTCTAATTCTTTGGTTAAACAGTTATCCCAATACAATGTGTTCATAAGAAGGGTGGCATGACGGTTGTAAAAAATGACAACAATGAGCTGATATCCACAAGGACCGTCACTGGCTGGAGAATTTGCATGGACTACAGAAAGTTAAATCTTGCTATCCGTAAATATCACTTCCCACTTCCCTTCATTGATCAAATGCTCGACAGACTGGCAGGGAGGTCTCACTTTTGTTTTCTGGACGGGTACTCAGGGTACAACCAAATTTCCATCGCCCCGGAAGACAGATAAAAGACCTCATTCACTTGTCCCTACGGGATCTTTGCCTTCAGAAGGATGCCCTTTGGCTTATGCAATGCACCCGCCACATTTCAAAGGTGCATGATGGCCATATTCACTGACATGGTCGAGGATATCATGGAGGTGTTCATGGATGATTTCTCAGTGGTGGGAAATTCATTCGATGAGTGCCTAGCAAATCTGACCCGAGTGCTGAAGCGGTGTATTGAGACGAACCTTGTGCTTAATTAGGAGAAATGCCATTTCATGGTACAAGAGGGGATAGTCTTGGGGCACTTGGTGTCTAGCAAAGGAATTGAGGTTGATCATGCCAAAGTAGATGTGATTGCAAAGCTTCCACGTCCCACATCGGTTAAAGCAATAAGGAGCTTCCTTGGGCATGTCGGGTTCTACCGGCGATTCATCAGAGACTTCTCCAAAATAGCCAACCCCCTATGTTAGTTGATTGAAAAAGATAACCCTTTTGTGATTTCTAATGATTGCAGGGTGGCTTTTGAGGAGTTGAAAAAGAGGCTAGTCACGGCCCCGATCATTTTTGCTCTCGACTGGGAGAAACCATTCGAGCTCATGTGTGATGTCAGTGACTACGTAGTGGAAGCAGTGTTAGGAAAGAGAAAGTAAAAGATAATGCACCCGATCTACTACGCGAGTAGGACATTGAGTGGAGCTCAGCTGAACTACACCGCGACTGAAAAAGGGATGCTGGTAGTAGTGTTCCCCTTTGACAAGTTCAGATTATACCTGATCGGCTCGAAGATGATTGTTTATACTGATCATGCTACCCTTAGGTATTTGATTGAGAATAAAGAATCCAAGTCGTACCTAATTCGTTGGGTGCTGTTACTGCAAGAATTTGATCTAGAGATTCGTGACCGCAAGGGCACGGAGAACCAAGTCACGGACCATCTGTCGCGACTTGAAAGCGCTGAAAATGCAGTGGAAGCCGAGGATATTCTGGAAACCTTTCCAGACGAGCAGATACTTGCCACGAGCATGGAGGAGGTGCTATGGTATGCAGACATTGCAAATTACCTGGCAAGTGGTATTGAGCCCTATGAACTCTCATCTGTCCAAAAGAAAAAGTTTTATCGTGATTGCCGCAATTATTACTGGGATGAACCTCACATGTATAGAATTTGTATTGACAATATGATTTGGAGGTGCGTCCCTGAGATAGAATAATTTTCTATTTTGCATGCCTATCACGCATCAGCGTATGTGGGGCATTTTGGAGGAGTTCGAACAACAACCAAAGCTCTAGAGGCCAGATTCTACTGGCCAAATGTGTTCAAAGATGCCCACCAATGGGTGAACGGCTGCGATGGGTGTCAATGGACGGGGAACATATCTCATCGCCACGAGATTCCCATGAACCCGATCCAAGAGGTCGAGGTGTTTGATGTATGGGGGATTGACTTTATGGGTCCCTTCGTTAGCTCTTACAGAAATAAGTACATACTTGTTGTTGTAGACTATGTGTCCAAATGGGTAGAAGTTGCAGCACACCCCACCAATGACACAAGGGTGGTAGTGGGATTCTTGAAGAAAAACATATTCACCCATTTTTGGATCCCAAAGGCCATCATCAGTGATGGAGGCACTCACTTCTACAATCGTGCCTTTGAAAATCTGTTAGCTAAGTACGATGTGCTCCACTAGGTGGCAACCCCTTATCACCCTCAGACGAGTGGGCAGGTTGAGGTGTCAAATCGAGAAATCAAGAGTGTGCTGACTAAAACGGTGAACGCCACAAGAACTGATTGGGAGAAAAAGCTTGATGGCGCACACTGGGCATACATAATTGCATTCAAAATGCCAATTGGTATGTCGCCATACAAGTTGGTGTTCGAAAAGGCCTGTCACCTGCCGGTAGAACTGGAACATCGAGCTTGGTGGGCACTGAAATAGTTAAACATGGATCTTGATGCTGCGGGCACAAGTCGACTCACTGAACTGCATGAGTTGGGTGAATTCAGATATCTTTCCTTTGAAAGCACGAGGTTGTATAAAGAGAATGAAGAGGTTACACGATAAGAACATTGTGGAACGAAACTTAAAACCCGGAGAAATGGTTCTTCTCTATAACTCCAGATTGAGACTTTTTTCGAGTAAACTCAAGTCCCAACGGTTTGGACCATTTCGTGTGGTCGAAGTGTTTCCCTTAAGTGCTGTAGAGATTGCTTCTGAAAAAGGTACCTACACCTTCAGGGTTAATGGGCAGAGGTTGAAACCGTATGTGGGGATGGACGAGAACAAGGAAGCGCCTATGGTGCTTCTTGATGAACCTCAGAGGTCGAGCGAGCCGTAAATGCGCTCATTCTGTGTCGTGCTGCGATGTTAAATCAGGTGCTTCATGGGAAGCAACCCATTGACTTGTTGTAATTGTCGTGCCGTGACGTTAAATCAGGCGCTTCATCGGAGGCAACCCATTGACTTGTTGTAATTTTCGTGCCACGACATTAACTAAGGCGCTGGTTGGGAGGCAAACCAATGTGTAGTGTTTATAGAGTAGGTGATGAATAGTTGAATTGTTGTAACTACTAACATATGCAGGTGTGCGCGGGCGAAGGGTGGACTCAAGCCAGCCCAAGGAAAAAGTTAGAAAAATAAAGTGTGGTGAGGCCTGGACTAGCGCGACCGCGCTGTTGAGCGCACTAGTGGTCGCGCTAATGGCCTTTGTTCTGCCTCAAGTTCGCGCCACTAGTACGGGCACGCTACTGAGCTCTCTAGTGGCCGCGCTAATGGCCTTTTATTCTTCTTCGTTCAGCCCCCACTAGCGCGGTCGTGCTATAGTCGCGCTAGTGACAGCACTAGTCCCGTCGCGACCAGGTAAGTTTTCTTTTAAGTTAAACTCTTTTTACTTTACCCAAAACATAACCCCCCCCCCCCCCCGGCCACTTCCCTCCCCACGTCCGTCCACTTACCCCACTCCCCTAAAACTCTTCTTCTTCCTTCTCCTAAAAAAAGAAAAAAAGGGAACCTTTCTCCCCTCTCAAGCTCAAGCACTCATACACACCTGAGGTTCTTCTTCCACCAATACCCAGCCCTCCCCTACACTTCTCACTCCCTTCACACCACAGGTATGTGTCTTCTTTTCTAATTTTTTTTTTTGTCGTTTTTAATTTTGTAGTTTTTCTTTTTTTCATTTGTTAAAAGTTGTATCTTTTTCTTCTTATTTAGTAGAAATACTTGGTAGTGTATGATTCGTACTGGTGAGTGATGGTATGTGGGGGTGTGGTATGTCTTAATTTAATTGGGGTGATGTTTGGGAAATTGTGGTGGAAGTTGGGGGTTCAACTTGTTAAATGGGGGCTCCGGTGAATAATGCCCACCATATGTTTGTGTAAATGCCTCACTGAAGGACAGTTATTGTGACCAATTGTAAGATGAAATCTGAGTAACCACATTGGGTCACCTCGTTGGTGTTGAATTCATGATGTGCTTTTTGTAGGTACAATGGCTCCCCAAAAGCGTCAAACCACCGGCTCCTCCTCAGGCAAACAAGAAGGTTCTTCCTCCGGAAGGCCACGGAGGTCCGTTGACACTCAGCCCTTCAACAACAATAAATTTGTATTCGCTAAGGCCCAGGATAGGTTTGCGGCAAAGGAAGAAAAGTCAGCCATACCTGAACGTGGCATAGACATGGACTCACTCCGGCGTTAATACCAAAGAATGTATAATGAGTTGATGTGAAGGAGACTAGATGTGTTCTTTGAGGAGCCCGATGAGGCTAATGCCATCATAGAGAGGGAGTTTTATGCGAACTGCCCGGAACACAACAATCATGTGGTAACAGTGAGGAAGAAGTAGGTAAACACCTCTGTAGAGGCCGTTCGAACGTTTTACCGGTTGCCAAGCCTCGTGGATATGTACGAGGATAGCTATGAGGCATATGGTCGGTGCTATACTCGGTGGGAAACGTTCCTCCCAACTATTTGTGTCCCGAACGCAGATATAAAGTGGTACAAATATGGGCAGAAGTTTCACTCTCCAGCCCTCACCTGTGCGGCTAAATGTTGGTTGTACCTAATTAAAAACCTCATACTCCCATCCCACAACACCTCGGAGGTGAACATTCATCGCGGGTGTTTGATCTGGTGCTTCATGACGGGCCGCGAATTTGACGTGGCCAGGCTTATGCATGAGGATATGTTCGTCCGCTGTAAGGATCAGAGGTATGGTTTCTTCTTCCCATCTCTGGTCACCAGATTGTGCCTTGCAGCTGGAGTACCAGGAAACTTGGCGGTGGATGGTAGAGTGCCAACGACGTACGCCTTCAGAGCTGATAGGGTCACTATTGGAAAGGAAGCAATGGTCGTTGATGATGATGAGGAGGAAACTGAGTCGGATGAGGAAGCTGAGAAGGAAGCAGAACAAAATGTGGAGGAGGAGCAAGAACATATGGAGGAGGAGCAGCCCACTCAGGCGCAGGCTGCTGATGTGAAGGGCCCGTCGGAGTTATAGGCTAGACCACCTAGAGCAGGACATGGTGGAACTACGCACTTCGGTCACAGACCTGGGTGCGCGAGTTGATGTGGTAGCTGCCCAACATAACAAATCTGAAAAGAAAATCATGTGCTGGCTCCGAGACCTGGGTCGCGCTTGCCATCTGGACCCAGGGACAGTCTCCGACCAGGACTGAGCTTTCAAGGAAGTCCCCTTACCTCTCTATTTATTTTTATTGCCATGGGGTCATGTCCTCATATTAAGTGTGGGTTGGGGGAAGGATTAACTTGTATATGTATATATGTAGATAAAAAATGGGTAGTTGTTTTCTTTATTTTTCTTGTGAGTTAGCATAATTGTTAGTTGTATTCATTATTTTCTTTTGAGTTGTTTTTTCTTCTGTGTTTGTGACTGTAAATATTATGTAATTAATTAAGTCTTCTTGGACCGACAACGGATCCCTTTCAACGGGGTTCTTGAGGGTCTAAATGGACCACGAAAAAAAAACAGAAAATAGAGTGGACTATTCCTGATGACGGACTTCTTAGGCAGTTTTCTTGAGGGAAGCTAGTCGAAAGAAAACAGCAAAAAGTTTTTTTTTTTTTTTTTGTTTTTAGGTAGTGTAGCAACTCCCCCTTGGTTTTTCTTTTGACCGCGGTTCTTTTCCAAAGTTTTAGCTTGAATCGGGTATAGTTAGTTTTCTTTTTGGTAGGTGTTTTGGGAAAGGAGCTGAAATAAGAGAAGCATCCCTTAGCGTTGTTGCACCCGAACACAAAAGACCCTAGAGTGTGAATCTTAGGCTCATTTGTTGACTCTTGTGTAATGCCTTGAATTTGTATGTTGTAATTGACTTGAATGCTCGGTGAGAGTGTCTTGATAAGCTAATCTAGAGTGAGTCATGTGCCATATGTGTGTGAGGTGTCGCATTGTATTCTATGTCCACATTCGATGCCTAGAACTTGCCCTGTGTGTTTGCAAAGAGAAATAGTAGTTTGTTCAGTCTTAGAAGTGATATAGGCATTTCTTTGTTAAGCCAGATATAAAAGTGTATCCACCTGATTGTAATTTACCATAGTTAACCCCTTTGAGCTTATAAGTCTGTTTCTTTGGCAACCACATTACAAACCTTACCCAATTGTTTGAATGACCTGTCTGTTTGAACCCTGTACCTCCCATGAGCACTTGAATTGTTAGAGATTATGTAAAAGTCAAAGTGTGGGGTGGTGGTTTGGTTTTTGAGTGAAATCAAAGAAATAGACGGAAAGGTGCAAAAGTGTGGGAAAAAAATGAAAGAATAAGCGCCACTTGAAAAAAAAATAGAAAGGACAATGAATAAATACAGTCCTTAGTAAGTGGTGATTCGATAAAATTGCACCTAAGGGAGTTTGGGGTAAATATAAAGAGAAGTGTGGTGGAAATTCTGGTCGGGCATAAGAATGGTCTGAAAGCTAAAGTAATTGAACTAAAAGTGCTTAGGGAGGTTAGGCACTATATCTAAATATATCCTACTGGTCCTTTAACCTACATTACAACCAAATGAAGGCCTAATTGATCTTATACTGAATGGGCTCGATTAGTAGATACACTATGGGAAAGCCTATGGTGTATCTTTGTGGCATATGAATGTTTTTTTCCGAGAGTGAGTGTATTCTTTCTATTTGAGTTCCTACATGTTTGTAATACTATTCTTGTGGAACTACTCTCGTGTGTATGATGTGAGGGCACTTGATTCGTGACGGAAAGGTAAGTCTTGACCTCTGGGTACAGTATTTTGAGGAAGTAGGAATATTGCATGGCATGTGAGAGTCGACCCTTGAGGCATGAATGTTACAATGCTAGGTATAAATCCTGTAATATGTTCGTGATGTGACACATAAGGGAAATGCTTGATGAAAGGACCTTTGTAGAGTATAGTGGATTGCTCGAGGACTAGCAATGACTTAAGTGTGGGGAGGCCAAATTCATGTAGTTTAGTGTATATTTGTACTCCAACTTAATGATGCTTCACCGTCTTAGGAATGTGAAATAATGTTAAAATGGCTCTAATTGTTGATTTTATGTTTCGCAAGAGCAAAATGCGCTTATGAGGACCTAGGATGGTGTGTGGAGCCAAATTAAAGGAGAAAGGCCCCTTGGAGTATTTAACGTGTGAAAAGAAGGAAGAAAACTGCCGGGACAAATTACAAGTCCACTGGCACGATCTTAGTGCGCCCATTAGCGCGACCGCGCTAGTCCAGCGATCCCCAGGCAGAATATTTATCCATTAGCGTGATGACTAGCGCAGGCGTGCTAGTCCAGTCGAACACGTTATTTTGCAGGGGTAAACATGGAAGCTTGGGACAATTCCACTTAACCTATATAAGGTTCAACTCGCCCAAAAGAGAGGAATAATCAGGTTTAGAGTCTTGTTCAAGAAAAGCAACAACAAGAGGCAAGGAGCACAATTGGGCATCAAATCTCATCTCTCTTCCTTGTATTTTTGTCATTGTTGATGAATTCTTCTATTTTTATTTTCAGTACAATTATAAGTAGCTAATATATTTAGTCTAAGGTTTTGGTGGAAACCGTTGAGGATGAACATCTTGTTACATTAATATAGTTTGCTTGGTTTCAATATCTATTTGCTCAACTAAGTTCTTATTGTAGTTGATTGAAGGGACCTCAATTAGTTGTGCCTATTTAGTATGTATTTGCTCGGGAGAGAGTGAATATTCAGGTAGTTGTTGAACAACACCACTCCCAAAGTATAGGAGGGATCCATAACCAAGGGTTTAAAGTTTGGATTAGGGATAACGATACCTTGGGTGCAATCCAAAGTCAGCTATAATAAAAGCAAGCTAGCGTAGCTCGGGAGAGCGCGTCTAGTAAATTATCGTAATTACTCGGGAGAGATTTTACGGTAGAAAGAGTGCTCATGATTGATAGATATCATTAGGCCAAACAATAGGAACTATACAAGATGGGATTTCATCAGAGGGACAACCATAACCTTAGATCCTTCTCGCATTTGTTTACAACTCAGTATTAATTATCTTTTAGCCTACTTAATTTCATTCAGTTTTAGTTAGTAAAAATACCAACAAATTATTATTCTTAACCTTTGGGAAGTTGATTACGAAGAATCGAGTGAGTCTAACAACTATAATTGATAGGTTAATTCCCTGTGGGATTCAACTCTGGGGGAAATACTCAGATTATATTTGCAACACCCGCTTAATCTTTTTATAAGACATAGTTGAGAGTGATCAACCAACATATAGAATCCTTGCATGGCATCTAACTAATTATGCATCCTTATGCTCTCAT
Source organism: Nicotiana paniculata (assembly GCA_005239505.1). NCBI lineage: Eukaryota > Viridiplantae > Streptophyta > Magnoliopsida > Solanales > Solanaceae > Nicotiana > Nicotiana paniculata. Next base: position 34,199 of record ML342960.1, on the reverse strand, counting down.
GTGAGTTCCTTCCACTTGTTTGGAAGCGAAAGAAAGTTGCGAGCAATAATTACCAACTCGTTTGATAGCTTTGCCGATGGAATTGCCTCAACTGGCCTTCCTTCACCAACTGGGATGTCTATAACCATCTTTTTTCCTATAGAGTTCTTCATTTTTTAAGACCTTTTCCCATTGTCCTTCCACGACTTTTTCTGATTCTAGTTGAATCATCTGATTTTAAAAAGTAAAAGTCAGTTCAAAATACTTGCTAAAATTCAGAAATGGTGACCATGTATATATATTAGTAATTAACTGCTATGCTACAAATGAAAACTCTATTGTTACAAGTTTAACATTAATGAATGTTTCAAATGTTAATATTTGGTTCCAACTTGAACACAAAAGAATCCTAGATGCTGGAATTTAAAGATAGCTATTTCTTTCCAGTTGGGGAAAGTAAGAGTTTTTTGCAACTTCTTAAAAATTGTTGGAAGAAGCTGAACACGAACTATACCCGGGATGTCAAAGATTCTCAAATCTTTCATTGCTTGTGAAGTTGCTACACTTGAAAGTGTACAATCATTGGAGTAATAAGTCATTTAATATGTTGCTAGAGTTACTAAGAGAGGCAATGCCAAATGGTGAGACACTTCCTAAGTCATATTATGATGCTAGAAACATGCTGCAAAGTTTGGGATTAGGATACATTTCCATCCATGCTTGCAAATATGATTGTGTGCTTTATTGGGGTGAGCTTAAATATAGACAAGAGTGTCCACATTGTGGTACTTCGAGGTGGAGAATTAATAACTTTAAGGTTAAAAAGATTCCGATCCTCATAAAGTCTTGCGATATTTTCCATTAAAGCCGAGACTTCAAATGTTGTTTATGTCTAGAAATACAAGTGAGGACATGAGGTGGCATAAAGAAAAACGTCTTGATGAGCCAAATGTATTAAGGCATCCTGCTGATTCTGAAGAGTGGAAACAATTTGACAAGAATCATTAGTGGTTTGCACAAGAACCTCGGAATATTAGACTCAGCCTTGCAACCGATAATTTTAATCTATTTGGTAACATGAGCACAACTTATAGTATGTGGCCTATCATTCTAGTTCCTTATAATCTTCCTCCTTGGAAATTTTTTAAGGATCCATTTATGTTAATGTCATTTCTTATTCCTGGTCCTCAAGCACCAGGAAAGGATATTGATGTTTATTTGCGTTCTTTGGTTGATGAATTGAATGAGTTACGGAGTGAAGGTGTAGATACATTTGATGCATCAACAAGGGAGTCCTTCAAGATGCATGTTGCTGTTATATGGACCATAAATGATTTTCCAGCTTATGGTAAGTTCTTAAATTATATACTGCCCAAGATGTCTAAATAATTGTTAAATAGAAGATTTTGTATAAGTTTTACTAGTATACTGCTTGTAAGTAAGTTTAGTATAGTTTAGGAATATAAACTAATGTGAGCATATATTATTTCTTATCGATTAGGTAATTTATCTGGATGGAGTACTAAGGGATACATGGCATGTTCTACTTGCAATAAAGATGCGCCTTCACACAAGTTAAGAAGTAAAATCTGTTAAATGGATCATCGCTGGTATCTTGAACCTAAGCACACATGGAGAAGAATAAAAAAATTTGATGGTAAGATAGAAAAAAGATTGAAATCAAAAGAGCTCTCAGGAGATGATGTCTTACTACAATTGGATTTTCTTAGTACTTCTAGACCAGGAAAACACCCAAATAATAAGAAAAGAAAACGTCTTCCTGAAGAGTTGAATTGGGTGAGGAGAAGTATTTTATTTGAGTTGCCATATTGGAAGATCTTGAGGTTGCGACACAATTTGGATATCATGCACATAGAAAAGAACATTTGCGAGAATATTTTGGGGACAATACTGAATATTGAAGGGAAAACTAAGGATACATATAAAGCAAGACAAGATCTTAAGAATATGAACATAAGAAAAGAACTATGGTTACAGGATAATGGTGCTAGTTATACAATGCCAGCTGCTTTTTATATCTTAAGGATATCTCACGGCGTGTAAATGCGGATGACGATAAGATAACTGGACTCAAAAGTTATGACCATCATGTTTTGTTACAACGACTGTGTAACGATCCGGCCGGTTGTTTGGAGAGTTATAACCATGTTTCCCCCATTTCTGCTTCTTTATGTGTTATTCAGTTGTATTGTGTTGTATCGGGTTGGTTGGTTCGGGTCCAGAGTGATTTCGGAGTGGATTGAGATACTTACTCTCCTATTTAGAAGTTTAAGTTGGAAAAGTCAACTGGATGTTGACTTATGGGTAAACGATCTCGGATTTAGATTTTTATGGTTCAGATAGCTCCGTTAGGTGATTTTGGATTTAGAAGCGCGTCCGGAACATAATTTTGAGGTTCGTGATAGAATTAGACTTGAATTAGCGAAATAGGAAATTTGGCGATTTTCGGTCGGCGGTGGGAAATTGGATATCGGGGTCGGAATGGAATTTCGGATGTTGGAATAGATTCGTGGGGTGTCTGCAAGATTTGAGGTCATTCAGACGAGGTTTGGTAGGTTTCAGTGTCATTTACGAAAGTTGGAAATGTAGAAGTTCTTAGGCTTCAATCCAAGGTTGAATTGGTGTTTTGAGTGTTCTGAAGGCTGGACTAAGTTCTTATATTGACATATGACTTATTGGTATTATGGGTTGAGGTCCCGAGGGCCTCGAGTGTGTTTCGGGTGGTTAACGGATTGATTTTGGTGTTGGGAGATAGCTGGTTTCTGCTGGTTTTTGGAACTTCTGGTGTTTTCGCATCTACGGAAGGGGAGCCGTAGGTGCGAGGTCGCAAACACGGAAGGGTGGACCGCAGATGCGAAAATTGGGAAGCTAAGGCTGGAGCACAATTTGGCCGCACCTGCGAGCCCGGAGGTGCGAGACTTGGGTGCAGGTGCGGAGGCCGAGGGGTTTAAGTGAATTTCGAAGGTGCCGTTTTGACCACAGGTGCGGTTCCGCAGGAGCGAAATTTGACCGCAGGTGCAAAAATTTCTGGGCAGAAAGTATAAAAGGAACACTTCGTGAATTTTGGTCCATTGTTCACCATTTTCAGTCGGTTTTGAAGTTTTTGGGAGTGATTTTGAAGAGGGATCCAAGGGGATATCAGTGAGGTAAGTTGCTTGAGCCCTAATACTCGTATATATGGTGATTTCCCGGTGTTTAATCATGTAATTAGGGGTGAAAATGAGGGATTAGGGATTGGGATTTTTGAGAGAGTTTGATTTGGGGGTTTGAGGGGTCAAACAGTGTTGGATTTTGATAAATTTCGTATGAACGAACCTCTGAGTGAATGAGCTTTCTAGTTTTGTAATTTTGTTCAGGTTTGAGCCGATTTTTGGTTTTTTTTTTGTCTAATTTGATAGTTTTTCTTGTGAAGTTCATTCCATTAGCGTATATTGATGGTAACATACTGATTGCGAATAGATTCGGAGCATTTGGAGGCTGATTCGAAAGGCAATAGCATCGCGGTATAGAGATTCGACGGTTTGAGGTAAGTAACGATTGTAAATCTAGTCCTGGGGGTATGAAACCCCGTAGTTCGTATCATTTTACTATTTTGAGGTGACGCACATGCTAGGTGACGGGTGCATGGGCGTGGACCCTTGGGGATTGTGACTTGGTCTGTCCTGTAGCAACCGTAAAGTTGCATATTTTGTTGAAACTATATGATATTTATGTGTTTTAGAAAGAGCTTTCTGCAAATTGGGCTGAATGACATGTTAGGGCCTTGTGCCATTGCTGATTGGACCCTTAGGGGCATTTTTCTTACTATTCTCACTATTTTCGATTGAAAATCTATACTCAGTAATGGTTATACTTATTTACTGCATAACTCAGTCTTCATTCCTCTGTTTTGATGGATATAAATGTTGTTTTGGACTGAGTACCCTGTTTTTACTGTAATGCCCGAGTGGATTGAGAGGTTTATGACTAGGTAAGGCCGGGGGCCTGATTTATGAGGATATTTATGGGATCGGGATGCACGCCGCGACATGTTTGATATAGGCTGATGTCCTGATCGATTTATGCCATGATTTGGCTTGATATAGCGCTTGGGCTGAAGGAGCCCCTCCGGAGTCTATACACACCCCTAGTGAGCGCAGGTACCTATTGAGTGTGAGTGCCGAGTGCTGAGTGACTGGGAGGCATGAGTAATGGTGAGGTATGCCTAATGGGCTATTTATGAGCGACTATGAGGTTTGCCCAAAGGGCTGTGTTTGAGCGATGTTTTGCCCGAGGGGCTGTTTATGATTTCATCATTTTGCTCACCTTTGCATTGAGCTTCTGTTTGAAATTGTTGAAAAATATCTTCAAATGATTTGTACTGAGAGTGGGTTTAAACAAGATGATTTGATTCAAACACGAATTTTAAAAGCATGTTGTGTTTTACTGAGATTTCATGATGTGAACTTTATATGTTTTACCGCTCTTCACTACTGTTCAGTCTTTATTTACTGTGGTTACTTACTGAGTTGGCGTGCTCACGTTACTCCCTGCACCTTGCGTGCAGATCCAGGTGTCTCTAGACATGGTAGCGAGTGTTGATTTCGTCTATCGCAGATCTATCAGAGTTAGCAAGGTAGCTGCCTGGCGATCGCAGCCCTGCTCTTATCCCTCCTATCTTCCTATAGTTATTTTTAGTTGCTATCCAGGTTGTGTTCGTCCCAGTATTTTTAGACGGATGTTGTAGACGCTCATGACTAGTGACACCCGATGTCGGGCTTTTCTTTCAGCATTTTCGTTGTTTTGAATTCCATTATGAAGTTTTATTGCTAATAGATTGAATGTTATCTTTGAAATGAAATATTGCGTCTTTTTGGTAATGAGTCGGCTAGCCTAGTACCACGATAGGTGCCATCAGTATATGACAGTTTGGGTCGTGACAGATTGCTGCCTATTGCTATTCGTGGATTTGTAAATAAAGATGTCTCTTCAGCATTGATTGAGTTAGGCAATTTCTTTCAACAATTATGTTGCAAGACTTTGAGAGAAGATGACTTAGAAAAACTAGAAAATGATATAATTTTAATATTGTGTAAGCTTGAGATGATCTTTCCACCTACTTTCTTTGATGTTATGGTACATTTGGCTGTGCATTTACCATGAGAAGCTATGTACGAGCGACCAGTAAAATATCGTTGGATGTACAAAATTGAAAGATTATTGTGCAAACTTAAGCGTTATGTGCGAAACAAGTCACGACCAGAAGGTTCTATTGCAGAAGGCTATCTTATTGATGAATGTTTGACATTTTGCTCTATGTATCTTACTGGCATCGAAACTAGATTTAATCGTGAAGATCGAAATGATGATGGATCTAGTAACAAAGATGAACTTGTTCTGGACATATTCTCAAAGAGTTTTAGATCATTTGGAGATGGAAAGTATGATACCATACCAAAGAAGGATTTTGATATGGCTCGGTGGTATGTGTTGAATAATTGCGGAGAAGTAGAAACTTCTTCGGTAAGTTATTTTTCTCTCAATTATTATTTTTATGTTTTAAATAATTTATAAGTAATTTATTTTGCATACAGGGAGCATAAAGAAGAGCCGATGAAGCGTGTTGTTGCGAATATAGAAGAGAAACATATAGAACAATTTCCTTTATGGTTCAAATGGAAAGTAAGTAAATTTTTAAGATAAGAATCATCTTAATGTGTTTAAATTCTAATTTGTTTTCCTCTTTACTAATTAAAAGTAATAATTTTTTCATTGTAGATTATGCAATTATATCATAAGGGAAAGTCAGTGTCTATCAATCAGCTATATCCTTTAGCAATAGGACCTGATGTGCGTGGTAGAACATATAATGGGTGTACTGTAAATGGTGTTATGTACCATATTCAAATACGCGATGAACTACGTAAAAGTCAAAATTGCAGTCTAGTTGTTTATTTTTATGGTATTATAACTGACATGATTGAGTTAGAGTATCTTAATGGCAATCCATTTCTGCTATTTAAATGCAAGTGGTTTGATGAAGACAGGGATGCAAAAAGATAAAAAATTTACGAGCGTCAATGTTAATAGATTTTGGTATGAACATGATTCTTTTGTACTAGCTACTCAAGCAAGGAAAGTATTTTATATTGATGATCTGAAATTGGGAGAAAATTGGCGAATTGTCCTAAAATTTCAAGATAGACACTTATATGATGTGCCAGAGATACAAAGTTCAGAGACAGAAAATGGCGAATTGTATGTTACAAATGATGAAATATATTAAGATGTATCACTTGAAAGTCATTCACTTGTCAATTATAGGATAATATGCTGAGTCAACTACATAGAGATAATGTTGATTCGATTACCCTAGATGTAACTGTAACTGAATTGGAGGCTCAGACAGAACATGAAGTTGGTTATGGCGGAGAAAATTCTGACGAAGAGGATGACACAATGGTAGAGTACATCAGTGATCATGAGGAGAATGAGGGGAATGAAGGTAATAATAGTACTAATGACGATGAAGTCGATAACATAGATGATGATGGCGACATTGGTTTTATGATGTAACCTCATAATAGTAAGGTCAGTAACCTAGCAACATCTTTTTTTAATATATTATGTTGGCGATGGAGTGAATGGGAAGTTTTAAATAATTAGGCCATTTATAAATGTCTTGAGGTAATATCCGCTTGTGTAGGTCTCTCTGTTCTTTGTTTATTCTACTTTAAATGTCTAAAGCAGATTCTCCTTTTGTTTTTTCTTAAATGTTAACTTTATTATTGTTTATCACATGAACTCTGAATAGTGAAAGAGTAAATAAATCATCCGCCTAATGCTTTAAGCGTTATGAACAAATGGTTGGCATATTAGTCTTCCTTTCTTTTATGTATCACTAACTTGCTGAGCCATTTCGTTTTATTTGGAAATTTTCTTGGTCCTCTTGGATGAGGGGGCTTCAAGAACTCATTCCTAGCAAAATTCTTCATCATAAAGATTTGCTAATAATCTCCAGGAGATTCTAGGATACTTGGCTTCCAAATAGTCAAAAAATACAACTGAAAATAACCAATTGTTTCATCGACTTCTTCGCTATGATCTTCCCAGTAGTTTATATAGGAGCTATAGCCGTTTCATTCCTATTCACCCNCCCCCCCCCCCCCAACTAGTTGTATGGGGTAGGGTACTTGTGAAAAGCTGCTTTGAATATGAGTAATTCCTAAAAAAAGAGTATGGTGACGGGTGTCATGCCAGAGTCTGTCCGGGTGGGCTCAAGCTAAAGCAGTGTCCAATTTGTCCATAACAGTCACCCACTATCTGTTCAATGGCACTTACAAAATTGGCCTGTGGGACTGAATCTAATCTGGATCACATTACTTGAACTCCTTGAAAGTCTGTTAGCCCACGTAGTCACGTTCTTCAATAGATTTACATTTTTGGGACCTCAAATCATTCATCACGTTGAAGTTTTACAATGTGATTCGGTGGGGATCCTCTTTCTTTTTAGGGAAAAGTCTATAGAGACTACACATTTTTTTTCTTCTTTTCTTCTTTTTTTTTTCTCCTTTTCCTGTATTTTACGTTTGATCTTATACCTAGCAAGAATGATTTTATTGGTAATAGATAAATCAGTGTTTATCATACTTATATTTTACTGAGTTACAATTCGTACTCATTTTCTTTTTAGATATACCCCTTATTCAATCATTACTAGAAAAAAATTTAGCAAAATTTTGATAAGTATATTACTTTATGTTAAATCACTTATTTGTGGTATTGTATGTAAGGATATCTATTTCTATGAGATTCTTTTTGTTGAATATAATATAGTCTGTCATATGAAAATTTATTGTCAGGCCAAGGAAAAAGGAAAAGAAGCAACAACTTTGGTTTGAGTGTTTGCAGAGAAGAGATGGAAGAGGCTTCTCTGCCAAAATGAGACAACATTATTGAAATTCTTGTTCTCTATCTTCGTTTGTTAGAATAAAACTTAGAAGTAGGGATATGACTCTTGTTAGCTCTAATTGTTTCAATGTATCTTGTAAACTCCTTATGTTCAAATGCCTTTATTAGCCATGTGTACGATAAAGTATTTGCAGACTTGTTGAGACTCTTGATGGTTTTGACAATTTAATTTGTAACTTTTTTTTATTCAGAGTATCGTGATGTTTTTAGGCATTTTATTTATTTTATCACATGATATGTCAACAGTATAGTCTAATTATCTTACAAGAGTTCTGTAATATAAATGGTTACTTGTAGTTTTGTTTTTAGTAACTTGATAGGGTACAAATTTTTCCACGATGTCAGTGCATAAAATTGAAATTTTATGTTAAATGATAAACAGAAAAGAACCTCACGTGTGGTTTAATTTGATTTCTTTCAATTTTGCAGGTCATATAGACTTCATAATAGAAATTTATAAAATGGGATTCAAGTTTCTCGAACTTGATAATTTGTCAAGATGGGTGCTTCAGTCATAAGGTCAATTAGCCTTAAAGTAATTTTATGTATCATACATGAACAAAACTATGTCTTTTAGTTTTTAATTATGAATCTTTTTTTGTCGCCAATATTTGTACTATTCAACTACAAAATTCAAATCGTAGCAATTTAAAAATTATATTTTTCGTGACAAAAATTTTGTTGTGACAAAATTATAGGTTAAACAGAGACAATTAAATAATTATCACTAATTGTTTGCACTACTAGTGACAAAAACTAATGTCATAATAAATTATAAACTTTTATAGCTAAAGTTTACTATGTTTAACTAAAAATTTTATTTTGTCACTATTGTAATAAGTGACGAAATTTTTTCGTGTCCAAAGTTTTACCAAATTTAAGACAAATTTTGATTTGTCACAAATTGGATACATCATTAGTGACAAAATAATATGTCTAATATAAAGTTAGTGTCTAATGTTATTAAATAACAGCGCCAATTTATTTTTTGGTGGAAAATTTTAGTGGACAAAACTTTTGCTACGAAATTTTATGTTTCTTCACTAAAAGTATGCGGATTATGTATCTAAACACGAAACATAATTTTCATCACGAAAAGTGAATAGTTAGTGACGAATTTTGTGTCGTGGCTAAAAATTTTGTAACTAAATATCATATTTGTTGTAGTGGCAATAACAGTTATACATCTAGTAATTTCAAACAAGACGCTTATAAATGTTTGTTCTGATCAAATCAAACACCACGAAGAAATCACGATCGCATGCATTGGGTTTCGATCGCGTGAGGTTGAACTGCTGCGAACCACGATCGCATGGCTTTTTCCGCGATCGCAGTGAAGAATTCACTGGGCAGTATATACTTAAACACTCCGCGACTTAAACCCTTTTTACACCATTTTGTACGAACAGAGAGCTTTGGGGGAGATTTTTGAAGACGAAAATCATTATTATTCATAGAGGTAAGTGTTTTGGACCTTAAAACTAAATTGTGGATGATTATAGAACATTATATCAGTGTTAAATTCACGAAAATCAGTAGAAAAAGGTGGGTTTAGGGCTTGAGATTTTGAGACATTTAGGGATTGATTTGAGGGGTCAAACGAACTCCGATTTTAGTGTTCTTTATATGTACGGACTCGTGATATGATGAAGAACAGTTTTTTATAAAAATTTCTGAGTTTCGGGATGTAGGCTCGGGGTTCGGGTTTTGACAAAATTCGGATTTTTGAGCTAAATTGATATTTTTCGATTGGGATTCACACCTTAAGCATAATTTGATGATAAAAATCTGAACTTGGTAGATTTGGAGCACTCAGAGGACGGATTTAGAGGCAAAGGCACTGCAGAATAGTATTTTAGCCGGTTTTGAGGTAAGTAACGTTTCCAAACTTGGTTCTGAGGGTTCGAAACCCCGAGCTAAATGATTTATGACTAATTGTTGAGGTGACACACATGCCAAGTGACAGGCGTGAGGGCGTGCACCGAGTATTTGTGTCCTGGCTTATCCCATGCCACCGCTTAGTGATTATTCCATGATGATATCTTTGCTCCTATTAATGTGTTAATTGTGAACATGCTAGAAATCATGTTAAGTATAAATGATAGGCTTCACGCCGGAAATGCTAAGACCCGAGTGGTCGTATATTGTTGTCTTATGTTGTGATTATTTGATGTCATATACTCAGTCCTGTTATAGCATATCATTTCATATCTCAGTCTCAGTATTGTTAATTACATGCATACTTATCATTGTTTCGGGCTGATGGAGGCATTTGTGATCCATGTGAGTGAGACTGAAGAGTAATGACTGAGTGATGCCGAGAGCCTGTTATTGAGACAGTTATGAGAATGGACTGCACACCGCAACGATATTTAAATCATGCATTCGTTGGCTTGATATGGAGCTTGGGCCACTAGGGCCCCTCCGGAGTCTTTACACCCCCAGTGAGCGCATTGATGATGAGGGATGGATATTTCATGGGCATGGATCTTGTTCCAAGTTGATGTATGTGAGGGATGGATCTTCACTGGGCATGGATCTCGTCTGAAGCTGATATTATGAGAGGGATGGATCTTTCCTGGATATGGAAATTCTCCGAGTGTTGTATTCTGGAGATGGATCTTCTCCGTGGGGGCTGGACTGGCCTTTTTCCTCAGTACGGAGTGACTACGGTCACCGGTGTTTATGCATATTCTGGGATGGAACTTCCCTGGACCTGAGAGCCATATATAGTACTGAGTGGACTTCTGTGGGAGAGCTGTGAGCACTATGTGCATATCCATACTGGTTTCATACATATATTTTATGATGGCATATAGAGTATACTGGCATACTTGGCCTATTTTCTCATCCTGATAAACTTTTTGCATGTCTAAATTCTGTATAATATTTATTGTAAAATTTTGAGGTTTTGTCCGTCACTACTTCTCAGCCCATAGTTTGGATTCGTTACTTCTGAGTTGATGTACTCACGTTACCCCATGCACCTTTTGTGCAGATCCAGGTACACCGGGACCTGGTAGCGGATATTGAGCAGCGGTCAGCGTTTCTATTGGAGTTGTCGAGGTAGCAGCTAGAGATCGCGACCCCGTCTTCTCTTTCTTATTCTACCTGTTTTTCTTTATTTTTGAGACAATGTTGTCCATTTCTCCTTTTCTTTGATTTATGTTAAAGTAGCTCATGCCTGAGTGACACCGGATTCGGGGTTGGAGGTTTAAATTTAGTTTTCAAATATTGTTTTTAAATTTCAGATTCCTAATATTATCAATAAATTCGTTTAAAAATCGTATTTTTACTGGAAATTGGATTTAGCTTAGTTAAAAAGGGAGGCTTGCCTGGTTCTGCGACAGGCGCCATCATGACTTCGAAATTGGGTCGTGACAAGATGGTATCAGAGCGCTAGGTTAAATAGGTCTCACCAGTCATGAGCAGGTTTAGTAGAGTCTTGCGGATCAGTACGGAGACCTCTGTACTTATCTTCGAGAGGCTACAGAACCCTTAGGAAAATCCCACATTATTGAATTCTGTCGTGCGACTCTGTTGAACTCTGAAACTAAACTTCTGTTATTTTCATTCTCTCACAGATGGTGAGGACTCGTGCTATCGATCGTGGTAATCAGAAACCAGCAGGACAAGTTGGAGGTCGAGGCCAAGGTCGAGGCCGTGGCAGAGGGAGGGTTGCAGCCCGCTTAGCAGCCGGGGCAGTACCTGTGGACTGATGCGAGACTAAATTGCATAGTTTAACATGTGATATACCTTACATTTTATGCGCATTAATGATAAAATTACACTTGTTATGTGCTTAATGGAGTTTATTTCATGTGTAGGTGAAGTGGAGATGGAAACGGAGCTAAAAGGATGCAAATACGTCGAAAAATACGCGAAAGGAGACACCCGGGCGATAGCCGGGCGACAGAGCCAAACACCCTGACCCTACCTGGCGTTAGCCAGGCGTTAGGGCTGAAACGCCAGCCCTACCCTGGCGTTAGCCAAGCGTTATGGCTGAAACGCCAGCCCTTGCCTGGCGTTAGCTAGGCGTTAGCCACCAAACGCTAGGGTCCCCAGC
>ML342960.1:0-22059 GCA_005239505.1 Nicotiana paniculata | reverse complement strand
TGGATTAGAGATAACGATACCTCAGGTGCAATCTAAAGTGAACTGTAATGAAATCTAGCTAGCAAAACTTGAGAGAGTGCATCTAGTAAATTATCATAATTACTTGAGAGAGATTTATGGTAGATAGAGTGTTCATGATTGATAGAGACGATTAATCAAGCTATAAGAAGTGTCCGAGAAATAATTCACCAATGGAGGAAACCATAACCTTAGACCTTTATTATCATTGTTTACATTATATTGTTAGTTAATTGTTAATTTATTATTTTGATATTAGATTTAGTAAGCATCACCAATTGATATTCAAAAGTCTTGAGAAAAGTGATTAAGTAACAGTTTAGTATTTTATAGACTCAATTGATACGTACAATTCTCTGTGGGATCGACTTTGGGTGTAACACCCCAGATTATATTTGCAGCGCCCGTTTAGTTTTTCTATAAGGCATAGTTGAGCGTGATCATGGAACCTCCCACTACTCATGATCAGGTCCCCGCAGTTGAGGTCCCAGCGGGAGAGGCTCAGGCACCAGCAGTTCCCATTGTGATTCTGGGTCTTCAGGAGACCCTAGCCCAGATTTTTATGGTGTGCACCAGCCTAGCAAAGGTCGTCGCCGTGTCTACTACTGCTGCTACTTCTCAGGCCGGGGGAGGCACTCAGACTCCAGCTACCCGGACACCTGATCAAGTTACTCAGGGGCTTCAGACACCTGGGACAGTTCCAGTTCAGTCGGTTGCCCCAGCCCAGGATTATGTGGTCCCAGCTTTAGCTGATGATGAGCAACGTGAGTTGGAGAGGTTCAGCAGACTCCAGACTCCGATTTTTAGTGGTACTGAGGGCGAGGACGCCCAGGGATTTTTGGAAAAGTGCCAGAGGATCCTTCGCACAACAGGGATACTGGAGGCTAGTGGGGTCCCATTTACTACATTCCAATTTTCAGCAGGTGCACTCGCCTGGTGGGAGGCCTATGAGAGGCGTAAACTTGCTGATGCAGCGCCCCTTACCTGGCGTCAATTCTCCATTATATTCTTGCAGAAGTATATACCGCAGTCCCGCAGGGAGGAGCTGTGCAAGGAGTTCGAATAATTGCGCCAGGAGGACATGACCGTGACGCAGTATGATATGAGGTTCTGTGAGTTGGCTCGTCATGCTATTTGGCTAGTTCCCACGGATAGGGAGAGAATCAGAAGGTTCGTTGATGGCTTCAATTATCAGCTTCGGGTTTTTCTGACTAGGGAGAGGGTTTCTGGCGCTTCTTTGAAGAGGTGGTTGACATTGCCAGAGAGATTGAGTCGGTTCGCCGCCAAGAGCGGATTGAGAGGGAGGCCAAGAGGTCTCGAGGATCTGGGAATTTTGGTGAGGTTCCTTCAGGAGGGCATCCTCAGCCCGGCGGAGGCCGTCCATTTAGGCAGGCTCAGCCAGGTCGCTCAGGTTATAGTGGTGGATCGGTTGGTCATGATCCTCACAGTTCGCATCAGGTGCAACTAGCTTTCAGTACCCTGCCAGCTTAGAGTTCATCATGGGCACCATCGATTCAGAGTTCGTCTATGCCTGGTTCTTCCAGTGGTTATCCCGGTGCTAGGGGTTCCCTTTAGTCCCTAGTGCCATTCTACGAGCGAGATTGTTTTGAATGTGGAGATGTGGGCCATATTAAGAGGTTTTGACCTCGCCTTGCGAGAGGTACTTATAAGCAGAGCAGTCAGCCCGCGGTTTCAGAATTACTAGTTGCGCCGCCCGTCCAGGAAGCTAGAGGTGGGGGTCAGGCAGTTAAGGGTCGCCCAAGAGGGGGAGGTCGATCCGGTGGTGATCAGGCCTGATTTTATGCTTTCCCGGCCAGACCGGATGAGATGACTTCTGATGTGTAATCCCAGGTATTGTTTCATTCTGTCACGAGAAGCTTATGTTTTTAATTGATTTCATTTTTCATATTCACATGGTCATCATAATTTAGCCCATTCTCTGGATACGCCCCGTGAATCTTTTGTTACATCTGTTCATGTGCTCGCCCTGGTGGGTGATGTTGTTGTTATGGACTGCGTGTGTCGGTTGTGTGTGGTACCTATTGGGGGTCTGGAGACTCGGGTGTGTTCATGGTAAGCTTATTCGGCAGTCGATGGCTTTTGGAACAACCCTCGGCACGTTCGAGGACGAAAGCTTACTTAAGTGGGGGAGAATGTAACGACCCGGTCCGTCGTTACGTAGAACCTACATTAAAGATTACTGTTACTGACTTGTCATAGGTTGGTTATACTGTTATTGATGTGTTAGACTTGGTAGGCTTGAAATCGGGATGGTTGTAGTGAGAGTTTAGTCGCTTAGTCTTTAAAAATAGCCTTGAAGTTGGAAAAGTCAACTGAGACATAAATTATTGGGAAACGCGAAATGAATATTTTATGGATCGAATATCTTCTTTAGGTGATTTGGGACTTAGGAGTGTGCTCGGAATATTTTTTTGATGTCCGGTGTAGAATTAGGCTTGAATTGGCGAAAGTTAGTTTTTTGGTAATTTTCAGTTGGCAGTGAAAAATAGGCTATCGGGGTTGGAATGGAATTATGGAAGTTGGAACAGGTGCTTACTGTCATTTTGGATATGTCTGCAAAATTTTAGGTCAATCGGAGTTATTTTGGATAGTTTCGGCATCGTTGGTAGATTTTAGAAATTCCAAAGTTCTTAGGCTTGAATCCGATGTAAATTTGGTATTTTGATGTTATTTTTGGTGTTTTGAGAGTGCACCTAAGTTTGAATAATCAATTATGATGTGTTGGTAACTTTGGTTAGGGTCCCGAGGGGCTCGGGATGGATTTCGGTTGGTTAACGGGCATTTTTGGACTTAGAGAATTGCTGGTTTTCTGGTTTTGGTGCAGCAGACTTTTACTCTCTGCGATCGCGTAGGGGGAGCCGCGATTGCATAGAACACATTGAGGGCCAGGAAAAATTGTGCATCGCGATCGCGTGACTTGAGTTGTGATTGCGTAGGTTTGGAAGAAGGTGAAGTGCGATCGCGTGGACTAGGTCGCGATCACGTAGGGTCATGACAGGCTCGTAGGGGTGAGGTCAATTGGTCTTCGCGATCGCGTGCATTGAGTGTGACGACCCAAGGGGTCATCACCTATTTTATTACCCCCATTCCGTACTCCTGAGGCCTTGAAAACCTCATTTGTAGTTGCCTCGATTTGTGTGCGCAGTCTGGGCGCGTAGCCAGACAGGTTAAATATGAAATTTTGTGAAATATGCTAAGATTTAATATTAAAATAAATAAATTTGATTTCGGTCAATATTTTGGGTAAACGGGCCCGGACCCATGATTTGACGGTCCCGGAGGGTCCGTAGGAAAATATGGGACTTCGGCGTATGCCCAGAATTGAATTCCGAGGTCCCAAGCCCGAGGAATGAATTTTTGAGTAAAATTATTTTCTGAAAATATTTAAGGAAAATGAAAATGAAATCTGATTAGAAAGTAATGGTATCGGGCCGCCGTATTTTGGTTTCGGTGCCCAGTACAGGTCTTATATATGGTTTAAGTTCTTTCTGTAAAGTTTGGTTGAAAACGGATTTCGTTTGACGTGTTTCGGACTTAAAATGGAAAATTTGATGTTTTATGAAATTTGATAGAATCCATGGATTTTGAGGCCTAATTCGATGTATATGATATTGTTTTGGCGATTTGATCGCACGGTTAAGTTTGTAGGATGTTGTTGAGTCAGTGCATGTGATTTCGTAGGAGCCCCGAGGGCTCGGGAGAGTTTTGGAGGTGTCTCGGAGTGATTTTGAACTTAGGAAAATTGCTGGTTTTTTTGCTTCAGCTGCTGCAGGTCCCTTTTGTTCTTCGCGATCGTGAAGCCTCTTCCGCGTTCGTGAAGCTTTAAGTTTTCCTTCATCACGTTCACGTCCCTTCCCTCGCGATCGCGTAGGGTTAATTGACCCTGAGGACTTAGCCCTCTTTTCCTCTTCGCGTTCGCGTACAGTTGACCGCGATCGCGTAGCTTTACAGGTCTCCTTCATCGCGTTTGCGTGATGTCCCAAGCGTTCACGTAAGTCAACTTCTGGAGCCCAGTTTTTTTTACTCTTCGCGATCGCGTCCTCCCTTCCGTGATCGCGATGGTCTGTCCAGTCTACACTTCGCGAACGCGACCTTCCTTCCGCGATCGCGAAGGGCAATTTTGCCCATTAGTATATAAATATTTCCAGAACCAGTAGCTACGGGATTCACTTAGAAAATAATGAACTTCTTCTTCTCCAAAGCCCTTAGGCATCCATTGAAGCCATCTTTCACCAAAACTTCTTGGGTTAGTAAATTTTAACTCATTCCCTTCATTTTTCATATATACTTAATGAATTCCTAAGCCTAAAACATGTAAATTAGAGTAGAAAATCTAGATTAAGACCTCGTTTTGGGATCGAATTTGAAAACAAATTATATATTCGGGCTCGTGGGTGAATGGGTGACATGGTTTTGGTCCGAGCCTTGTGTTTGGACCAAGCGGGTCCCGGGTCGAATTTTGATGATTTTCAAAGAATGCTAGGAAATGGATAATTAGGCCATGAAGTTGAATCATTGAATCCTTATTGATATGCTTGAGTTGATTATGTCTAGATAATACCATTCCCGAATCGAATTCTAAAGGAAAGGCTGTGTTAGAGGGTTGATTGCTATACTTTGGCCCGAGGTAAGTGTTTGGTCTAACCTTAGCTTGAGGGAATAGGAGTTGAGTATAATTTCATACTTGCAAATTGTCAAATACGATGTATAGGCATGGTGACGAGTATCTATACATTGGTGTCTAGCATGACCGTGAGTCCTTATATTGTGAATATTCTGATTTTGTGGTAATTTCCATGCTTAATTGATGATTTCTATATGTTGTGAAGAGTATGTGAAGGGAACTGAAATCTTTAAACTCTGTTGGAGCATTGGCTCAGACTGTAATACGAATGATGAAGATATATGAGATAGTTGTATCCTTTGGAGCATTGGCTCAGATTGTAATACGAATGATGAAGGTATATGAGATAATTGTATCCTTTGGAGCATTGGCTCATATAGTAATACGAATGATGAAGGCATATAAGATAATTGTATCCTTTGGAGCATTGATTCAAGTAATAGAGTAAATTATGAAATGAAGTGAAAGAAAGAGAAAGAGTTACTAAAATATACCCTTGTCGGGTCATTGTTACTTTGATATTGTCTCCCTTATTGGGATGTTGAGATTACTGTTATTGTTCCCTTGCCGGGGTTTAATTATTTAATTGATGTTCCCTTGCCGGGATTTCTATTTTTACTCTGTTTATTTCCTTTCCCTTGTTTGTGATTGCTATTTGGGTGAGGAAGAGTGTTAAAGCACAAAGGGTGATGCCGTGCCATGTTTTAAATTGATTATGCACGAGGGGAAATTTCGTGCCATGTTTATATTTATTATGCACGAGGGACATTCCGTGCCATGTTTATATTTATTATGCACGAGGGGACATTCTGTGCCATGTTTATATTTATTATGCACGATGGGACATGCTGTGCCGCATCCTTTACTATTTAATCTGTGTTGTCATTTCCCGTTATTATTTTCAGATATTTCAGACTGTTTCTTCGTTTCTGTCATTTCAGTATTTGCTATCTCTTATCCCCCAGCATGTTTTCCCTGTAATTGTATTCTTGTTTAGTTTCTGCTATATTATTGAATTGCACAGGTACACTTTGTTGTCGTGTCTTAGCCTCGTCACTACTTTGCCGAGGTTAGGCTCGGCACTTACTCAGTACATGGAGTCGGTTGTACTGATGCTACACCTGCACTTCTTTATGTTGTGCAGATTACGCAGCCGAACCCGGAGGACATCATTAGTGGGAGTGTCTTCCAGCTTATCATAGAGGCTTCAAGGTATACCCGCTGGCGTTCGTGGGCCTTGGCGTCTCTTCCATCCCTTTGTCTTCCCTTCTGTCTTGTTTTTTTTCCTAGCTTCGGAGGCAGACATGAATTTCCTTCCAGACTTGTATTTAGCACTCTTATAGACAGTTCGTGAGTTTGTGACTCCAGGTTTTGGGAAAATTTATGCGTTGTTGAATTATGTTGTCTTTATTTAGCTTGAAACCATATTTATTTCCGCTGTTAAATTGTGAACCGTTTAGTTTATCCTATTAAATTGATGTTAATATGCTAGTTTATTTATTCACGTTGGCTTGTCTAGCGGGTTCAACGTTAGATGCCATCACGGCCCGATGGTGGGATTTCGGGGCGTGACATTGGGTTGCAATCGTGTGAGGTTGAAATGCTACGAACCGCGATCCCGTAGATTTTGCCGCGATCGCAGTGAAGAAATCACTGGGCAATAAATAATTAAACCATCTGCGACTTAAACCCCACCGTAATGGATAAGGAGCATAATACACTTGCCTAACATTATGTGCAATTATGAAAGGATCATATCGATCATACTCCCTCGTATGATTAACCTCAATTATGTTGTATTGGTTGTGTACCCTTGTACCTCTTGTTGGATGTGGATCAAACCACTTGCATCTAAAGAGTATCACTTTCTTATATGGCCAACCTGCATATTCTAGTTCAATTATTTCTTTGAGCACACCATAATAATCAATATCTCCAACTTGATTTCCATCACCTCCTTGAACCCACACCTTGCTGTTGTTGCTATTTTTATTTTTAGAGCAATCCTCTGTATGAAACTTATAACCATTCACAACGTACTTAGACAATTGTTGTGACCTGAAGCCTAGGTCCCCAAGATATATCTTTCAAAAATTGATTTACACCATTATTTGGATCATTTACCGACATATTGTTATAAAAATTCATAAGTTAGCGTAACTCCCAAACATTGTTTACCTACATAGTGTTAGAATATTATAAGGATAAACTTAAAAATTGTTTGAACCACGTATCAAATCCCGTATATACAGCATCATGGCCAAATTGACCCACGAAGTGACTGTGACACATCAAATATTTTTAGTAGTTGCATTGAGATGTAATCACATTAAATTTTATATTTTGATAACTACTAAATCAATACTTACTTGAGAAATGGTACAACTTCGGGACAATTTAGTAACACATGAAGTGTAGCTGACTTGTACTCCATATCAGTCAAACTTCTCTTTATAACATCCTTAGAACATCGGCATGGTTGATTGAATATGGACATAGGCAGATATAATGGATCATTCACACATTCGACCGTGTTCCTATTGGGACTATTCCTAGCACATCTCACCATACTCTCAAAATAATAAGAGCAAAAATGAGAAGTTTCCTTTGCAAGATAAGCTTCGCATATAGATCCTTAAATCTTATTTCTCTGCTTAAATAATTGTTTGCATTTGCCAATTGTCTTACATACTTTCAGGTTAGCCAAGAACATTCACATAAAACAGAAAATTACATGAAACTTATAATATTACCTCTCAAAGGGATACATCCATTTGTATTGAACAGGCCCTCCAAGTCGTGCCTCGTGTACAAGGTGGATTGGAAGGTGTTCCATAACATAAAAAAACCACATAGAAATATCTTTTCCATCTTAGTAGATGTTACACGAATGTTCTGATCCATCCGGAGTAGGTTTTCTTCCCTTAATGTGGAAGAACACAAGTCTTTGAAAAACAAACTAATCTCTGTGATGGGTTTCCAGATTCTTTCAGGCAAACCACAAAATGCAATAGGCACTAAGGTCTCCATGAAAACATGACAGGCATGACTTTTCAAAGGTCTCAACTTCCCTACCTCCATATCAACTTTTTTTTCCAAGATTCAGCGCATAACCCTCAGACATATTAAATTTCGTTACCCAATCACAAGTTTGCCGTCTTTCTTCCAACGTGAATGTGTAACTTGCTTTGGGCTTGAATATCTTACCATTGTTTTAAGTTTACAAGTATAATTCAGACCGCCTGCAATATTCTTGTAAGTCCATTCTAGCCTTCGGGTTATCCTTTGTCTTACCTTTAACATCCATCACTGTGTTGAACAAATTGTCAAAATAATTCTTCTCAATATGCATGACATCAAGGTTGTGACGGAGAAGATTATCCTTCCAATAAGGCAACTCCCAAAATATACTTTGTTTCGTCCAATTATGAGTAATGCCGTATCCGGGGAATCTATAAGGTGGAGTTTCAGTAACTTTACTGAAGTTCTGGACCCTCTCCCAAATTTCCTCACCTGATAGTATCGGAGGTGGAGAATCATACTCCATTTTATTCTTTTTGAATGCATTTTTCATCCTTCTAAACTCATGATCAGGAGGCAAGAATTGACGATGACAATCAAACCATGATTGCTTTTGGCCATGTTTCAAAGTGAACGCTTTACTATTTTCCATGCAGCAAGGACAAGCTAGCTTACCAGCAGTCATCCACCCAGACAACATTCCATACGAAGGAAAATCATTAATTTTCCACATTAAATTAGCATGCAAATTGAAATTCTGCTTGGTTGATATGTCATATGTTTTAACACCATCGTACCACAATTGTTTTAGCTCATCAATCAAAGGTTGCAAATATACATCAATCAAACTTTTCGGATTACGTGGACCCAGGATAATACAATTTAAGAATATATATGGACTAGTCATGCACAACTCGGGTGGTAGATTATAAGGTGTAAGAAAGATAGGCCAACATGAATATGTATCGCAGATAAAGAAAAAGGCGTGAAGCCATCCCCACACAGACCTAATGGAATGTTCCTTGGTTCACTAGAAAAATCTGGATATGTCCTATCAAAGTGCTTCCAAGCTTCTCCATCTGAAGGATGACACATAACACTAGGTGGTCTTCTATTTTCAAAGTGCCATCTCATATGAGAAGCAGAACTCATCGAAGCATATAAGCTCTTTAACCTAGATATAAGAGGTAAATAATGAATCTCCTTGATAGCGACCATATTCCAGCTGGAAAGCCTTTTGAAACGAGGCTTGTCGCAAACTTTACAACTTTTTAAAGTTGCATCATCTTTATAATATAACATGCAACCATCTTCACAACAATCAATTCTCATTGACGAATGTCCTAACTTAGAAACCAATCTATTTGCCTTATAAAAATCACCAGGTAAGTTGATATTAGGGTCAACTAGTTCACTCATAAGGTCAATGAAAGAGTCCATGGCTGCTTGAGAAATATTCCAATCAGATTTTATACTTAGTAATCTAACTGCAACAGACAACTCAGAGTGCAGACTTCCTTACCTTAATGGACGACTAGCTTCCTCTAGCTGTTCAAAAAAATATTTTGCGACATCATTAGGAGTTTGTTCAACATTTTCATTGGTCTCACCCCCAAATTGCATCCCAGAAACATCTGCAACAATATCATGAATTCTTGAATCACGATTTGTATTCTCCACCGACCTACTACTTTCACTCGCAACCATGTTATAAAATCTCCCATTTCTACTATCGACCTCTCCATGATTAGTCCACACGAAGTAATTCGCTATAAACTCCTTCATATAAAGATGAAGTCTTACCTCCGATTTTGTCAAACCTCATACAGTCGCACCTAACACAAGGGAACCTAATTTGTAAAGACCCATAAAATTTTCTTGTTTAAAATAATGCCCGAATGAGTCCCCGAGTTGTTTTTATTGTGGAAATTTTTAAAACGGGCCTAAATTGAGTAAAAAGTACCACGGGACTTAAAGAATAAAACTTTCCAGGAAGTGGGCATTGTGCGACGCACTATGCGATCGCATAACGTGTATGCGGACCACATAATGGTCGCATCCACGGGCAGATCACTGCCCTATTTGAGGTCAACTATGCGGTCCAATATGCGATCATATTTTGATTCTGCAGACTGCATAGTTGTCGCATTTTTTCCCATTGATTTTGGTGAGGTAGGTTATGCGATGCACTATGCGATCGCATAACGTGTAGGCGCACCGCATAGTGATCGCATAACTGCACAGTGTGTTTGCGATTTTGGCCCATCTTGAGGGCCATTCTGAGGACCGCATGTCAGGAATGCGATCGCATTACTGACCGCATTCTTGTGTCAGGCTCCTATTTTTCTAATTTTAAAACCCGACCCCAGCTCATTAAAACACCCATCCCCTTCATTTTTAACCATTTTCTGAACAAAATTAGAGAGAGGGGAGAGAGGGTTCTTGAGAGAGAAAGCCTCATCTTTATCAATTGGATTTTCAAAGTCACTCAGGACTGGAAATTTCGAGTAATCACCTTCTTCTTCATTCTAACAGGTAAGAATCCCCAAACCCTTTTCATTAGTTTTCAGGTTTTAAACAAAAGGGGACTCTCATGAAACAAAAATATAAGTTGAGACCTTGTATGCATGATCATTAATGTCCCTAATCTAGTAAGAGGAAGTGGGTTGGGGTAAAGTTCACAAAGAAGGGGTGATAATCTAATGGAGTCACATAGCATTCGATAAAATGCTTAAAAGAGTTCAAACTGTATGCATGATTTCCAATTCTGAGTTGAATATGTTTGATTGTGAACTAGGTTGACGGTACTAGTCGGTCCGGTGATTTGTGAGTAAAAGTTAAAAAGGGATTTCGACCCCAGGTATGTATGGCTAACTTTAACCTTTGTAGAATCCTCTTGTTGGGGCCAAGCATACGGCATGTGTACCTTGTTGAAAATATGTGAATTGATTGTTCAAATGTGTTGAGACGTAAGATTCTATTCTCTGATTGTCCTGGTTGATTGTCATACTACCGTGCTATATGAGGTTGTGAAAATTATTTTGATGTGCCTGTGTTATTATGTGCAAAGCTCCTAAATGCTCGAGGGTATCGATATGAAAGTATGTGTTAATGAATGAAAGATTGTTGATGTGCCCAAGTGTGGGAATTTATATAATGGATAAAAGTCGTGCGTGGAGGGTAATGAAAAAGGGTATTGTGAAATGATGTAAATGAGTTGAACGATTATGGCAACACCGTGTTCATGAATTACTTCTTGGTGAGAATTATGGTGCCTTGGGCCCAAATAAATAAATTTTTGATATGAACTTGTGTTCCTTGAAATGATGATTCTTGTGATTTGATTGTTTGTGGTTGTTGTTACGAAATATGATTGTCGGGTGGGATCGGGTTGCGCGCCGCAACACGAACTAATAAGGATAATGAGATGTGAGGTAATAAGGGTGTCCAAGGTAATAAAGGTGACCGAGGTAATAAGGGAGGCCTAGGTAATAAGGATGGAATGTGATCATTATCACCATTGAAATGAAAATCTAAGAAACTCGATGAGGTGTGAGGTAGTAAGGGTGGCCGAGGTAATAAGGATGGAATGTGATAGTTATCACTATCGAAATGAAAATCTGGGGAACTCTTGAATATGGTGATGTTGAAAGGGAAAAAGGAGATTGTGAAACTTGTTGATTTTGGTTTCTTCTTTCCACGTGCATTGATTGATTGGGTATATTGTTGTCTCTTATTTGTGTATTGTTTGATTGTACTTGGGATAAAGTTTGTTCATACATACTAGTACTATTCCACAGTACTAACGTCCTTTTTGCCAGGGGCGCTACATTTTCTTATATGAATGTAGGTGGTTCTACAGCGGGTAATTGAGCCCACTGTCAGTAGTACCTCCTCTCCTTTCCGTGAGTTGTTCTGGTGAGCCCCACTTTCTCCCGGGGCCACGTGTGGCTCATGTCGACTTATTTTGAGTTTATGGTGTAGTGTAAGGTATAGCCGGGGCCTTGTTGCCGGCAAGTATTATATAAATCTTTTGTAATCATAGAGGCTCCATAGACACAATGTGGGTAATGTACTTGTGTATTTTGGGTAGTAAGCGTACGGTTCGGAATCGTGATCCACGTTGGTAAATGTTGTATGTATTTTGTAAGCATTTGGTATCATGTGTTGGTAATGATAAAAGTAGAAATGAATTCAAGTTGAAAGTTTATTGTTAATTTATAAATGGCTATTTCACATGAATAATATATATGGTAATCACGGGGTAATGTGTGGGTTAGGAAAGGCAAATCAGGTTCGCTTGACCGGGTTCATTCGGTTAGGCACCGGTCTCGTCCCTCAATTTTAGGGCGTAACAAACTTGGTATCAGAGACAAAGGTTTTAAAAGTGTCCTAGGATGTCTCGTAGCCGTGTCTAGTAGAGCCTTTCTTATCGGTTTGTTGTCGACCACATCTATAATTAGGGCGCTACATGGACATTTAGGAAACACCTTTTTCATTGTTATTCTATATCGTGCAGTGAATTGGAAAGTGAAAATATTCTTGTCTAAATCGTGCTCTGTTCCAAAATTTTCATTAATGGCACCAAAGAAGAGAGCTCGGCTCGGCCTAGAGGCCAATGCCACCCCAAGTGTGGTTGTGAATTATGTACCCGATGGTGCGGGTGAGAGCGAATCCCCGACTTTGAATCCACCTGGCCTTTCTGTTCCAGACCAGAGTATTCCTATTCCTGCTACGGCGGAGTGTGGTGCAACCCCTTCTGCCGGTATTCCTGATCCTTCTTCGGTTCCAGCTTCAGGTCCCGGTACTTCCGATGGGGACCTCAGGGGAGTTGTTCATATGTTGACTCAGTTAGTGGCCGCTCAGGCCCAAAGATCTCATGCTGCCCCTGCGCCCTCTAGCGGACAGGGAGATTCCGCCGGTTCCAGAGTCAACCAGTTTCTGCGGTTGGACCCTCCAGAGTTCTCAGGCATTGATCCAGAGGTCGATCCGCAAGATTTTCTAAATGAGATGTGCAAGACGCTTCAGGTTATGAAGGCTACAGAGACAGAGGGGGTTGAGTTAGAATCTTACAGGCTGAGGGGAGCAGCGTATTCATGGTTTGAGATGTGGGAGAATTACGATGGGGAGGGAAGTCCTCCAGCGAGATGGAATGAGTTTGTTGATGCTTTCATGGATCAGTTCTTGCCTGTCGAGGCTATTGCAGCCCGTGCTACAGAGTTTGAGGTTCTCAAGCAGGGTAATATGAGTGTGTGGGAGTACCACATGGAGTTCGTGAGATTGTCCAAGTACGCTCCTCAGTTGGTATCGACTATGAGTTCCAGAGTTCGACGATTTCTTCAGGGCCTCAGTCCCTTGGTTGTGAATGAAGCTCTACAACTGCCTTGCACTCATTCATGAATTATGGTATGATAGTGGGATTTGCCCAGGCCACGGAGGCTAGAAAATTGAAGATAAGTCGGAGAGGGAGAGTGTTAGCAGGGCCCGGTCAGCGGGCCACTCGGGGAGCTCAGTTGGAGGAGGGAGACCAGTTCAGGGGAAAGGACCATCAGGGCCATCCCAGTCTTATGCTCAGTCCTCATCCAGTGCACCGCCATCAACAAAGCCGTCACTAGGGACCAGGATCAGACAGTAGGAGACCGCATCAGTTCGGTCGTCCAGGAGGGAGGTTCCAGCAGCAGAGGAGGGCTCCATGCCCTAAGTGTGGTATGTTCTATACCGAGCCTTGTTACCTGGATATTATGCTATGCTACATGTGTGGGGTGAGAGGTCATATTCGGCGGGATTGCCGTGTGCCCAGTCAGGGCATGGGTAGTGGTTTTTCTCAGCCGTCCGGTTCTTCAGTCACCGCATCTTTAGTACGTCCTCCAGCTCTAGCAGGGCATGGTACAGTTAGGGCTGGAGATCGTGGTAGAGGTGGACCCAGCTGGTTCTATGCTTTGAGTGGTCGCCAGATGCGGAGGTTTCTCCAGATGTGGTTACAGGTATTCTGGATGTTCAAGCCCTTTATTGTTATGCTCTTATTGATCCGGGGTCCTCCTTGTCTTATGTTACCCCATTTATTGCTTCAAGTTTTGCGATAGAACCCGAACAACTTTATGAGTCGTTCTCTGTGTCGACTCCGGTTGGTGATTCTATTACAGCCGCACGAGTCTATAGGAATTTTGTGGTCATGGTGTGTGGTCGGGATACCACGGCCGATCTCATCGAACTTGGGATGGTAGATTTTGATGTTATCATGGGAATGGATTGGCTTTACTCGTGCTTTGCTAAACTCGACTGCCGAACCAGAATTATGAGACTGGAGTTTCCTAATGAGTCAGTTGTTGAGTGGAAAGGGAATGGTGTGGTGTCAAAGGGTAGGTTCATTTCCTACCTTAAGTCCTCAAAGATGATTAAAAAGGGGTGTGTTTATCATTTGGTCCGGACTGCGGACACCACTTCAGAAATGTCTGCCCCCAAGTCCGTCTCTGTCGTGAATGAGTTTCTTGAAGTATTTCTGGACGAGCTTCCAGGGATTCTTCCAGATAGAGAGATCAATTTCGGGATAGATGTATTGCCAGATACGCAGCCGATATCTATTCCACCATACAGAATGGCGCCAACAGAGTTGAGGGAGTTAAAGGAGCAGTTGAAAGACTTATTAGAGAAGGTTCATTCGGGCGAGTGTGTCGCCATGGGGCGCTCCGATTCTTTTCGTCGGGAAGAAGAATGGGTCGCTTCGGATGTGTATCAATTATCGGCAACTCAACAAATTCACTATCAAAAACAAGTATCCATTGCCTCGGATAGATGATTTGTTCGACAAATTGCAGGGTGCAAGATTTTTCTCTAAAATTGATTTAAGGTCGGGGTATCACCAGTTGAAGATAAGAGAGCAGGATATTCCTAAGACCGCCTTCAGAACTCGTTATGGTCATTTTGAATATTTGGCAATGTCCTTTGGACTGACCAATGCTCCAGCGGATTTCATGGATCTTATGAATCGGGTTTTCAGACCGTTTCTTGAATCCTTCATGATCGTTTTTATTGATGACATCCTTGTCTACTCGCGAAGTCGGGAGGATCATGCTAATCACCTCAGGGAAGTTCTGCAGACACTTCAACAGCACCAATTGTATGCCAAGTTTTCAAAATGTGAATTTTGGCTGGAGTCAGTCGCGTTTTTGGGTCATGTTGTTTCCAGAGAAGGGATTAAGGTTGATCCCCAGAAGATCGCAGCGATGAAGGATTGGCCTAGACCAATGACCCCGACGGAGTTTCGCAGTTTCTTGGGTCTAGCTGGGTATCATCGAAGGTTTGTGGAGGGATTCTCTACCCTCGCCTTCCCATTGACTAAGTTGACGCAGAAAACAACTAAGTTCCAATTATCTGACGCTTGTGAGAGGAGCTTTCAGGAATTGAAATCAAGATTGACTTCGGCACCGGTGTTAACTTTTTCAGAAGGCACGGAGGGATTTTTTGTTTATTGCGATGCTTCAAGGTTTGGTTTGGGATGTGTGTTGATGCAACACGGGAAGTTTATAGCCTATGCTTCCAGGCAACTCAAGAATCACGAGAAGAATTATCCGACGCATGATTTAGAACTCGCGAAAGTTGTGTTTGCATTAAAAATCTGGCGGCATTATTTATATGGGGTTCATGTGGACGTGTTCTCAGACCGCAAGAGTCTCCAATATGTGTTCAAGCAGAAGGAGTTGAATTTAAGGCAGCGACGGTGGTTAGAATTGCTTAAGGATTATGATATGAACATTTTGTACCATCCAGGGAAGGCGAATGTGGTGGCTGACGCTCTCAGTCGGAATTCTATAGGTAGTTTGGCTCATTTGAAAGTAGATTAGAGGCCTATAGCCCGGGAGATTTATCAATTGGACATTCAGGGGGTCTGTCTCTCGACCTCAGACGAGGGAAATATTATGGTGCATAATGGGGCAGAATCATCACTTGTAGCGGAAGTTAAGGAAAAGCAGTATATGGATCCAGCATTGGCGCAGTTGAAGGAGGCAGTTTTGAATAACAAGATTTCGACATTTTCACTCGGTAGTGATGATGGTTTTTTACGGTGCCAGGGAAGGCTATGTGTTCCTGATGTGGATATTCTTAGGGAAAGGGTGATGGCGGAAGCTCACAATTTCGGGTATTCCGTGCACCCAGGTTCTATGAAAATGTATCATGATCTCCGGGAAGTTTATTGGTGGAGCGGTATGAAGAGAGGTGTGGCAGACTTTGTATCTAAATGTCCGAATTTTCAGCAGGTGAAGGCCGAGCATCAGAGGCCCGGTGGGCTAACTCAGCTTATGGAAATTTCAATGTGGAAATGGTAAATGATCAACATGGATCTAGTGGTAGTGTTACCTCGCACTCAGCGCAATTTCGACTCGATTTGGGTGATAGTGGATCGACTCACAAAATCAGCTCACTTCTTGCCAGTCAAGTCCACCGATACTGCAGAATAGTACGCTCAGTTGTATATCAAGGAAATAGTCAGGCTTCATGGTACTCCAGTTTCTATTATCTCAGATCGAGGAGCCCAGTTCACGGCTAATTTTTGGAGGAAATTTCAGCAAGGTTTGGGTACTCAGGTAAATCTCAGCACGGCTTTCCATTCGCAGACAGATGGTCAGGCAGAGCGGACTATTCAGACGCTTGAAGATATGTTATCGTCTTGTGTGTTGGACTTCAAGGGTATTTGGGATGACCATTTACCGCTTATCGAATTTGCTTACAATAACAGCTTTCACGCTAGTATTCAGATGGCCACATTCGAGGCATTGTACAGAAGAAGGTGTAGATCTTCGATTGGGTGGTTCGAGGTTCGTGAAGCAGAATTGTTAGGGCCAGATCTTGTGCACCAGGCATTGGAAAAAGTCAGAGTCATTCAAGAGAAGATGAAAACGCTCAGAGCCGACAAAAATCCTATGCGGACGTCGTCAAAGAAAATTGGAATTCCAAGTAGATGATTGGGTACTCTTGAAGGTATCTCCCATGAAGGGAGTGATGCGGTTTGGGAAGAAAGGGAAATTGAGCCCAAGGTATGTCGGTCCATATCGGATTGCTCAAAGGATATGACAAATGGCTTATAGGTTGGAATTACCCCCTGAATTGTCATTAGTGCACCCGGTGTTCCACGTGTATATGTTGAAGAAAGTGGTTGGAGATCCATCAGCCATCGTGCCAGTTGAGACTATTGAGGTTAATGAAGAATTATTGTATGAAGAGGTTCTGGTTTCTATTCTTGATAGACAAGTCCAAAGATTGAGGAACAAAGAAATTGCTTCGGTTAAAGTATTGTGGCGAAGTCAGCACGTTGAGGAAGACACGTGGGAAGCGGAAAATGAGATGAAAGAAAAATATCCCCATTTGTTTGAATAAATCTAGTAGTGTTCGTTAGAACTGTCATCTCTAAGCAAATTATACTTTATGTTCAGTTTGTGCAAAAGCACCCCATTTTCCCCTAATTTCCTTATTGTAATAATTTTTCAATGTGTGCTAAAACTGAACCCGCGGTTACTATTTGGGTAGTGTGCAAACCCTTGAGGTAAATGAAAGTTTTGTGGAGCTTATGTGTTAGGCAAGTCATTAATAGTAGTGTAGGTTGGTAATGATTAATTGAAATGAATATGGTATATTGAGGTGATTGGGTTGTATGGGACTCATTAAAATGACCAAGTTATGTGCAAGAATGTGAATCATGTGCAAATCTGTGGTATAAGAAGAAAGAACTATGTGTAGTTGTTAGAGTGATTGTATATATACGATTTGTTGAGGTAACAACGTTGTGTGTGAGTTATTGGGTGATTAAAACTGTATAATGGTGCTTGGAAATGTGTTTCGGGGGCTCTTTGACAGGTAGATAGGTCTAATTACAAAGGAAACTCTAGCAGAATTTTTCTGAAATATTGTAGTTAGTGAAAATCTGGAAGTTGCTTATCATGCTTTCAAAACTAATTGATTTCCAAAATCCTCATTCGAGGACGAATGATTTTTAAGGGGGGGAGGATGTAAAGACCCGAAAAATTTTCTTGTTTAAAATAATGCCCGAATGAGTCCCCGAGTTGTTTTTATTGTGGAAATTTTTAAAACAGACCTAAATTGAGTAAAAAGTACCCCGGGACTTAAAGAATAAAACTTTCCAGGAAGTGGGCGTTATGCGACGCACTATGCGATCGCATAACGTGTATGCGGACCGCATAATGGTCGCATACACGGGCAGATCACTGCCCCATTTGAGGTCAACTATGCGGTCCAATATGCGATCACATTTCGGTTTTACGGAACGCATAGTTGTCGCATTATTGCCCATTGATTTTGGTGAGGGAGGTTATGTGACGCACTATGCGATAGCATAACGTGTATGCGGACCGCATAGTGGTCGCATACCTGCACAGTGTGTTTTCGATTTTGGCCCAGCTTGAGGGCCATTCTGCGGTAGATTCTGCGGACCGCATGTCAGGAATGCGACCGCATTCTTGTGTCGGGCTCCTATTTTTATAATTTTAAAACCCGACCCCAGTTCATTAAAACACCCATCCCCTTCATTTTTAACCATTTTCTAAACAAAATTATAGAGAGGGGAGAGAGGGCTCTTGAGAGATAAAGCCTCATCTTTATCAATTGGATTTTCAAAGTCACTCAGGACTGGAAATTTCGAGTAATCACCTTCTTCTTCATTCTAACAGGTAAGAATCCCCAAACCCTTTTCATTAGTTTTCAGGTTTTAAACAAAAGGGGACTCTCATGAATTGATTCTTGAATATATAAGTTGAGACCTTGCATGCATGATCATTAATGTCCCTAATCTAGTAAGAGGGAGTGGGTTGGGGTAAAGTTCACAAAGAAGGGGTGGTAATCTAATAGGGTCATATAGCAGTCGATAAAATGCTTAAAAGAGTTCAAATTGTATGCATGATTTCCAATTCTGATTTGAATATGTTTGATTGTGAACTAGATTGACGGTACTAGTCGGACCAGTGATTTGTGAGTAAAAGTTAAAAAGGGATTTCGACCCCAGGTATGTATGGCTAACTTTAACCTTTGTAGAATCCTCTTGTTGGGTCCGAGCATACGGCATGTGTACCTTGTTGAAAATATGTGAATTGATTGTTCAAATGTGTTGAGACGTAAGATTCTATTCTCTGATTGTCCTAGTTGATTGTCATACTACCGTGCTATATGAGGTTGTGAAAAGTGTTTTGATGTGATTGTCTTATTATGTGCAAAGCTCATAAATGCTCGAGGGTATCGATATGAAAGTATGTGATAATTAATGAAAGATTGTTGATGTGCCCAAGTGTGGCAATGTATATCATGGCTAAAAGTCGTGCATGGAGGGTGATGAAAAAGGGTATTGTGAAATGATGTAAATGAGTTGAACGATTATGGCAACACCGTGTTCATGAACTACTGCTTGGTGAGAATTATGGTTCCTTGGGCCCAAATAAATAAATTGTTGATATGAACTTGTATTCCTTGAAATGATGATTCTTTTGATTTGATTGTTTGTGGTTGTTGTTACGAAATATGATTGTGGGGTGGGATCAGGTTGCGCGCCACAACACGAACTAATAATGATAATGAGATGTGAGGTAATAAGGGTGGCCGAGGTAATAAGGGAGGCTAAGGTAATAAGGATGGAATGTGATCATTATCACCATTGAAATGAAAATCTATGAAACTTGATGAGGTGTGAGGTAATAAGGATGGACGAGGTAATAAGGGTGTCAGAGGTAATAAGGGAGGCCGAGGTAATAAGGATGGAATGTGATCATTATCACCACTGAAATGAAAATCTATGAAACTTGATGAGGTGTGAGGTAATAAGGGTGTCCGAGGTAATAAGGGTGTCCGAGGTAATAAGGATGGAATGTGATCATTATCACTATCGAAATGAAAATATGGGGAACTCTTGAATATGTGAAACTTGTTGATTTTGGTTGCTTCTTTCCACGTGCATTGATTGATTGGTTCTATTACTGCCTCTTATCTGTGTATTGTTTGATTGTACTTGGGATAAAGTTTGTTCATACATACTAGTACTATTCCACAGTACTAACGTCCCTTTTGTCGGGGGCGCTACATTTTCTTATATGATTATAGGTGGTTCTACAGCAGGTAATTTATCCCACCGTCAGTAGTGCCTCCTCTCCTTTCCGTCAGCTGTTCTGGTGAGCCCCACTTCCTCCCAGGGCCACGTGTGGCTCATGTCGCCTTATTTTGAGTTTATGGTGTAGTGTAAGGTATAGCCGGGGCCTTGTTGCCAGAAATTATTATATAAATCTTTTGTAATCATAGAGGCTCTGTAGACACAAAGTGGGTAATGTACTTGTGTATTTTGGGTAGTAAACGTACGGTTTGGAATCGTGATCCATGTTGGTAAATATTGTATGTATTTTGTAAGTATTTGGTATCATGTGTTGGTAATGATAAAAAGTAGAAATGAATTCAAGTTGAAAGTTTATGCTTAAGTTATAAATGGCTATTTCAAATGAATAATGTATATGGTAATCACGGGGTAACGCGTGGGTTAGGAAAGGCAAATCAGGTTCGCTTGACCCGGTTCATTCGGTTAGGCGCCGGTCTCGTCCCTCGATTTTGGGGCGTGACATAATTAATCCTTCACTTTGGTATGGTGGAAGTTCCATTACATGTCTAATAAAGTCATCAACCCCTTCTATAAAACCCTCCCGCAATGCCCGCTGATTAGGATAATTCCTATTGACATCCAAGTACGATGTTCCATCTATACAAATAAAATAAGAATAAATTAATTTATTTAATTCATATCTTAATCTTTTTTTAGTTAATTAATTTCATATCCTAAAGGCTCAAATCATATCCTAAAAGTTCAATTCATACACTAAAATTCCAATACATAAACTAAAGGTCTAATTCATATCCTAAGATTTCAATTCATAACCTAAAGATTCAATTCATATCCTAAAAGTTCAATATATATCCTAAAAGTTCAATTCATACACAAAAATTTTAATTCATAAACTAAACGTCCAATTCATATCCTAAAATTTTAATTCATAAACTAAAATTCCAATTCGTATCCAAAAATTTCAATTCATATCCAAAAGGTTCAATTCATAAATTAAAAGTTCAATTCATATCCTAAAGGTTCATTCATATCCTAAAGGATCAATTCATATCCTAAAAGTTCAATTCCTACACAAAAATTTTAATTCATAAACTAAAATTCCAATTCGTATCCAAAAATTTCAATTCATATCCAAAAAGTTCAATTCATAAATTAAAAGTTCAATTCATATCCTAAAATTTCAATTTATAAACTAAAATTCCAATACATAAACTAAAATTCCAATACATAAACAAAAAGTCCAATTCATATCCTAAAATTCCAATTCATATCCTAAAAGTTCAATTCATATCATAAATGTTCAATTCATATCCTAAAGGCTCAATTCATATCCAAAAATTCCAATTTATAAACTAAAATTCCAATACATAAACTAAAATTCCAATTCGTATCCAAAAATTTCAATTCATATCCAAAAGGTTCAATTCATAAATTAAAAGTTCAATTCATATCCTAAAGGTTCAATTCATATCCTAAAATCTCAATTCATATCCAAAAATTTAATTCATATCCTAAACCCTAAATTCTAGCTAAACTATCAAGACAAAGTATAATTCAAATCTAACTAAACAAAATTCAACACTAATTAAACTAATTAGTTAATAAAATTAATTAACAAAACTAATTAGAACAAGACCTAAACCCTAATCCTCAATAAAATACAATGTTCAAAGAATTGAAACACTAATTGAAATAATAAACTACAACACATCAAATATTGTAACACACATACACACACACTAAAAATAACAAAGATCAAGGTTATAATTCTAACCTTGATTTTTTTTAGGTGGAGAAGGAGAGAGATAGGGGCGGTAGTGGGCGGCGAGCAGTGGGGGAGGTGGTGGCGCGGGGTGGGGGATGGGATTTAGGTGAGTGAAATAGAGAAGGGGAGGAAAGAGAGAGTTGGGAAAATTTTTGGGGAAGGGAATAAGAGAAATGGGGGGAAACCCATTTTTGTCTCTGAAATTAGGAAATCGCTATTTTTGGTCTGTAAATAAGTTTTGACTGTTTGACTAGAAATAGCGACCAACGTTGGTCGCTATTTTTTTTAAAAAAAATTAAATTGAAAATAGCGACCAACATTGATCGCTATTTTTAAAAAAATATTAAATTATTTTTTTCTTTAATTATTAAATTTTTAAAAAAAATTAAACTATTTTTAATTATGTAATTACTTTTAATACATTATAATAGCATCTATGTGAAATAATTTTTAAAGTTATATTTAAGTATATGAGTAATTTCATACACACGCATAAACTATATTGTA
>MDKI01056763.1:0-11430 GCA_005239505.1 Nicotiana paniculata | reverse complement strand
AGTCGTGCCTGTATTATCGCCTGCCATGGTCCAGGTCGGACGCCTTGGTATGGAGCTGGTACCGGATAGCATTATATTTATCCTGGACATCAAATACGACCGAAGGAACCATAACCAATGCTTAGAAATTATGAAGTTACATTTTTGGGCATTTTATGGAAAGTAAACTGATATTTGGCCAGTCGAGCCTGTATTATCGCCTGCCATGGTCCAGGCCGGATGCCTTGGTACGGAGCCGGTACCGTATCGCATGATATTTTTCTGGGACATCAAATACGACCCAAGGAACCATAACCGATGCTTTGAAATGATCAAGTTACATTTTGGAATTTTTTTGGCAATTAAACTGGAATTCCCCCAATCGTATCACCTGCCATGGTCTAGGCCAGACACCTTGGTACGGAGCCGATACCAGATAGCATGATATTTGTCCGGGACATCAAATACGACCCAAGGAACCATAACCATCGCTTCGAAATGATCAAGTTACATTTTTTGGCATTTTATGGCAATTAAACTGGAATTCCGCCAGTCGTGCATGTATTATCGCTTTCCATGGTCCAGGCTGGACGCCTTGGTATGGAGCTGGTACCAGATCGCATGATATTTGTCCGAGACATCAAATATGATCGAAGGAACCATAACCAGCGCTACGAAATGATCAAGTTACATTTTTTGGCATTTTATGGCAAGTAAACTGGAATTTCGCCAGTCGAGCCTGTATTATCGCCTGTCATGGTCCAGGCCGGATGCCTTGGTACGGACCCGGTACCGGATCTCATGATATTTGTCCAGGACATAAAATACGACCCAAGTAACCACAACCAACGCTTCGAAATGATCAAGTCATATTTTTTGGCATTTTATGGCAATTAAACAAGAATTCCGCCAATTATGTCTGTATTATCGCCTGCCATGGTCCAGGCCGGACGCCTTGGTACGGAGCCGGTATCGGATAGCATGATATTTGTTCGGGACATTAAATACAACTCAAGGAACCATAACACACACTTCAAAATGATCAAGTTACAGTTTTTGGCATTTTATGGCAATTAAACTTGAATTCCCCCAATCGTGCCTATATTATCGCCTCACATGGTCTAGGTCGGACGCCTTGGTACAGAGACGGTACCGGATAGTATGATATTTTTCCGGGACATCAAATCCGACCCAAGGAACCATCACCAATGCTTCGAAATGATCAAGTTACATTTTTTGGCATTTTATGGGAATTAAACTGTAATTGCGCCAGTCGTGCCTGTATTATCGCCAACCATTGTCCAGGTCGGACGACTTGGTACAGAGCCGGCACCGGATCGCATGATATTTGTTTGGGACATCAAATATGACCCAAGGAACAATAACCAACACTTCGAAATGATCATTTACATATTTTGGTATTTTATGGCAATTAAACTGGAATTCGGCCAATCATGCGTATATTATAGCCTAGCATGGTCCAGACCGGACGCCTTGGCGTGGAACCAGTACCAGATCGTATAATATTTTTCTGGGACATCAAATACGACCCAAGGAACCACAATCAATGCTTCGAAATGATCAAGTCACATTTTTGGCATTTTATGGCAGTTAAACTGGAATCCGCCAGTCGTGCTTGTATTATCACCTGCCATGGTCCAGGCCGGACGCCTTAGTACGGAACAGGTATCGGAAAGCATGCTATTTGTCCGGGACATTAAATACGACCCAAGGAACCATAACACACGCTTCGAAATGATCAAGTTACATTTTTTGGCATTTTATGGCAATTAAACTGGAATTCCGCCAATCGTGCCTATATTATGTCCTGCCATGGTCCAGGTCGGAGGCCTTGGTACGGAGCCAGTACCGGAATGCATGATATTTGTCCGGGACATCCAATACAACCCAAGGAACTATAACCAACGCTTCGAAATGATCAAGTTACATTTTTTTGCATATTATGGCAATTACACTGGAATTCCGCCAGTCGTGCCTGTATTATCGCCTGCCATGGTCCAGGCCAGACGCCTTGGTACAGAACCAGTACCGGATCGCATGATATATGTCCGGGACAGAAAATACAACCCAAAGAACCATAACCAATGCTTCGAAATGATCAAATTACATTTTTTGGCATTTTATAGTAATTAAACCGAAATTCCGCCAGTCGTGCCTGTATTATCGCCTGCCATGGTCCAGGCTGGACGTCTTGGTATGGAGCCGGTACCGAATCGCATGATATTTGTCCGAGACATCAAATATGACCCAAGGAACCATAACCTGTGCTTCGAAATTATCAAGTTAAATTTTTTGGCATTTTATGGCAATTAAACCGGAATTCCGCCAGTCGTGCCTGTATTATCGCCTGCCGTGCTCCAGGCCGGACTCCTTAGTACAGAGCCGGTACTGGATCACATGATATTTGTACGGGACATCAAATAGGACCCAATGAAGAAAACCAACGCTTCAAAATGATGAAGTTACATTTTTTGGCATTTTATGGAAATTAAATTTGAATTCCGCAAGTCATGTCTGTATTATCGCCTGCCATGGTCCAGGCCGGACACCTTGGTACGGAGTCGGTACTGGATCGTATGATATTTGTCCCGGACAACAAATAAGACCCAAGGAACCATAACCAAGGCTTCGAAATGATCAAGTTACATTTTTTGGCATTTTATGGCAATTAAATTTGAATTCCGCCAGTCGTGCCTATATTATCGCCTGCCATGGTCCAGGCCGGATACCTTGGTATGGAGCCGGTACCGGATCACATGATATTTGTTTGGGACATCAAATACGACCTTAGGAACCATAACCAATGCTTCGAAATGATCAAGTTACATTTTTCGGCATTTTATGACAATGAAACTTGAATTTTGCTAGTCGTGCTTGTATTATCGCCTGCCATAGTCCGAGCCGGACGCCTTGGTATGGAGCCGGTAACAGATAGCATGATACTTGTCCAGGACATCAAATACGACCCAAGGAACCACAAATAACGCTTCGAAATGATCAAGTTAAATTTTTTGGTATTTTATGGTAGTTAAACTAGAATTCCACCAGTCGTGCCTGTATTATCGCCTGCCATTGCCCAGGACGGACGCCTTGGTACTGAGACGATACCCAATCGTATGATATTTCTTCGGGACATCAAATACGACCCAGGGAACCATAACCAACGCTTCGAAATGATCAAGTTAAATTTTTTAGCATTTAGTGGCAATTAAACTGGAATTCTGTCAGTCGTGCCTGTATTATCGCCTGCCATGGTCCAGGCCGGACGGCTTGGTACGGTGTCGGTACCGGATCACATAATATTTTTTCGGGACAGAAAATACGACCCAAGGAACCATAGTGAATGCTTCGAAATGATCAAGTTACATTTTTTGGCATTTTATGGCAATTAAACTGGAATTTCGCCAGTCGTGCCTATATTATTGACTACCATGGTTCAGGCCAGACGCCTTGGTACGGAGCAGGTACCGGATCTCATGATATTTTTCTGAGACATCAAATACGACCCAAGGAACCATAACCGGCGCTTCGAAATGATCAAGTTTCATTTTTTGGCATTTTATAGTAATTAAACAGAAATTACGCCAGTCGTGCCTGTATTATCGCCTGCCATGGTCCAGGTTGGACGTCTTGGTATGGAGCAAGTACCGGATCGCATGATATATGTCCGAGACATCACATACGACCCAAGGAACCATAACCAGTGCTTCGAAATGATCAAGTTACATTTTTTGGCATTTTATGGCAATTAAACTGGAATTCCGCCAGTCGTGCCTGTATTATCGCCTGCCATAGTCCAGGTCGGACGCCTTGGTACGGAACCAGTTCTGAATCGCATGATATTTTTCCGGAATAGTAAATACGACCCAAGGAACCATAACCAACGCTTCGAAATGATCAAGTTACATTTTTTGTTATTTTATGGAAATTAAATTGGAATTCCTCCAGTCGTGCCTGTATTATCGCCTGCCATAGTCCAGGCCAGACGCCTTGGTACGGAGCCGGTACCAGATAGCATGATATTTTTCCAAGACATCAAATACGACCCAAGGAACCATAACCAACGCTTCGAAATGATTAAGTTACATTTTTTGGCATTTTATGGCAATTAAAATGGAATTCCGCCAGTCGTGCCGGTATTAGCGCCTGCAATGGTCCAGGCCAGACGCCTTGGTACGGATCCCGTACTGTATCGCATGATATTTGTTTGGGACATCAAATACGACCCAAGGAACCATAACCAACGCTTCGAAATGATTAAGTTACATTTTTTGGCATTTTATGGCAATTAAACTGGGATTCCAACAGTCGTGCCTGTATTATCGCCTGCCATGGTCTAGGCCAGACGCATTGGGGAGCCGGTACTGGATCACATGATATTTTTCCGGGACATCAAATACGACCCAAGGAACCATAACCAACGCTTTGAAATGATCAAGTTAATTTTGTGGAATTTTATGGAGATTAAACTGGAATTCCGCCAATCGTGCATGTATTATTGCCTGCCATGGTCCAGGCCGGACGCCCTGGTACGGAGCCAGTACCCGATCATATGATATTTTTCCGGGACATCAAATACGACCCAAGTAACCATAACCAACGCTTAGAAATGATCAACTTACATTTTTTGGCAATTTTTTGGAAATTAAACTAGAATTTCGCCAGTCGTGCGTGTATTATCGCCTGCCATGGTCCAGGTCGGACGCATTGATACGGAGCCGGTACCGGATTGCATGAAATTTTTACGGGACATCAAATATGACTCAAGGAACCACAACCAACGCTTCGAAATGATCCAGTTAGATTTTTTGCCATTTTATGGCAATTGAACTAGAATTCCGCTAGTCGTGCCTGTATTATCGCCTGCCATGGTCCAAGCCGCACGCCTTGGTATGGAGCCGATTTCGGATCGCATGATATTTGTTCGGGACAGCAAATACAACCCAAGGAACCATAACCAAGGCTTCGAAATGATCAAGTTACATTTTTTGGCATTTTATGGTAATTAAATTGGAATTCCGCCAGTCGTGCCTGTATTATCGCCTGCCATGGTCCAGGCCGGATGCGTTGGTATGGAGCCAGTACCAGATCGCATGATATTTGTCCAGGACATCAAATACGATCTTAGGAACCATAACCAATGCTTCGAAATGAACAAGTTACATTTTCTGGCATTTTATGACAATGAAACTGGAATTCCGCCGGTCGTGCTTGTATTATCGCCTACCATGATCCAGCCCTGACGCCTTGGTACGGAGCCGGTACAGGATAACATGATATTTTTCCGGGATATCAAATACGACCCAAGGAACCATAACCAACGCTTCGAAATGATAAAATTACATTTTTTGGCATTTTATGGCAATTAAACTGGAATTCCACCAACCGTGCCTGTATTATCGCCTGCCATGGTCCAGGACAGAAGCCTTGGTACGGAGCCGGTTATGGATAACATGATATTTGTTCGAGACATCAAATACGACCCAGGGAAGCATAACCAACACGTTCGAAATATTCAAGTTACATTTTTTGGCATTTTATGGCAATTAAACTGGGATTCCGCCAATCTTGCCTGAATCATCACCTTTCATGGTCCAGGCAAGACACCTAGGTATGGAGCCGGTACCGGATCACATGATATTTGTTCGGGACATCAAATACGATCTTAGGAACCATAACCAATACTTAGAAATGATCAAGTTACTTTTTTTGGCATTTTATGACAATGAAACTGGAATTCCGCTAGTCGTGCCTATATAATCGTCTGCCATGGTCCAGGAGGGACGCCTTCGTACAGAGTCGGTACCAACTAGCATAATATTTGTCCGAGACATCAAATACGACCCAAGGAACCATAACCAACGGTTCGAAATGATCAATTTACAATTTTTAGCATTTTATGGCAATCAAACTGGAACTCCGCCAGTCGTGCCTATTATTGTCTGCCATGATTCAAGCCGGACGCCTTGGTACGGAGCCGGTACCGGATCGCATGATCTTTGTCTAGGACATCAAATACGACCAAAGGAACCATAACCAACTCTTCGAAATGATCAAATTACATTTTTTAGCCTTTTGGGGCAATTAAACTGGAATTCTTCCAGTCGTGCCTGTATTATCGCCTGCCATGGTCTAGGCCGGACAGCTTGGTACGGTGCCGGTACCGGATCACATAATATTTTTCCGGGACAGAAAATACGACCCAAGGAACCATAGTGAATGCTTCGAAATGATCAAGTTACATTTTTTGGCATTCTATGGCAATTAAACTGGAATTCCGCCAGTCGTGCCTATATTATTGTCTGCCATGGTTCAGGTCGGACGCCTTGGTACGGAGCTGGTACAGGATCGCATGATATTTGCCCTGGACATCAAATACGACCTAAGGAACCATAACCAATGCTTCAAAATGATCAAGTTACATTTTTTGGCATTTTTTGGAAATTAAACTGGAATTCCGCCAGTCGTGCTTGTATTATCGCCTGCCATGGTCCAGGCCAGACGCCTTGGTATGGAGTCGGTACTGGATCGCATGATATTTTTTTGGGACATCAAATACGACCCAAGTAACCATAACCAGCGCTTCAAAATGATCAAGTTACATTTTTTGGTATTTTATGGAAATTAAACTGGAATTCCGCTAATCGTGCCTGTATTATTGCCTGCCATGGCCTAGCCCCGACACCTTGGTACAGAGCCGGTATCGGATTGCATGATTTTTGTACGGGACCACAAATATGACCCAAGGAACCATAACCAACGCTTCGAAATGATCAAGTTACATTTTTTGGCATTTTATGGAAATTAAACTAGAATTCTGCTAGTCGTGCATGTATTATCGCCTACCATGGTCCATGTCGCACGCCTTGGTAAGGAGCTGATATCGGATCACATAATATTTGTTCGGGACAGCAAATATGACCCAAGGAACCATAACCAAGGCTTCAAAATGATCAAGTTACATTTTTTGGCATTTCATGGCAATTAAATTGTAATTCCGCCAGTCGTGCCTAGATTATCGCCTGCCATGGTCCAGGTCGGATGCGTTGGTATGGAGCCGGTACTAGATCACATGATATTTGTCCGGGGAATCAAATACGATCTTAGGAACCATAACCAACGCTTCGAAATGATCAAGTTACATTTTTGGCATTTTATGGTAATAAAATTGGAACTCCGCCAACCGTGCCTGTATTATCGCCTGCCATGGTCCAGGCCAGACGCATTGGTACGGAACCAGTACCGAATCGCATGATATTTTTCTGGGAAATTAAATACGACCTTAGGAACCATAACCAATGCTTCAAAATGATCAAGTTACATTTTTTGGCATTTTATGGCAATTAAAGTGGAATTCCGCCAGTCGTGCATGTATTATCGCCTGCTATGGCCCAGGCTGGATGCCTTGGTACGAAACCGGTACCGGATCGCATGATATTTGTCTGAGACATCAAATACGACCAAAAGGAACCATAACCAACGCTTTTAAATGATCAAGTTGCATTTTTTGGCATTTTATGGCAATTAAACTGGAATTCCGCTAGTCGTGCCTGTATTATCGCCTGCCATGGTCCAGACCGGACGCCTTGGTACGGAGCCAGTGTCGGATCACATGATATTTGTCTGGGACATCAAATACAACCCAAGGAACCACAACCAAGGCTTTTAAATGATTAAGTTGCATTTTTTGGCATTTTATGGCAATTAAACTGGAATTCCGCCAGTCGTGCCTATATTAGCCCCTGCCATGGTCCAGGCCGGACTCCTTTGTACGGATCCGGTACTGGATAGCATGATATTTTTCCGGGACATCAAATATGACCCAAGGAACCATATCACACGCTTTGAAATGATCAAGTTAAATATTTTGGCAATTTATGGCAATTAAACTGGAATTCCGCCAGTCGTGCATGTATTATCGCCTACCATGGTCCAAGCCAGACGCCTTGGTACGGAGCCGGTACCGGATCGCATGATATTTGTCCGGGACATAAAATATGACCCAAGGAACCATAACCAATGCTTCGAAATGATCAAGTTACATTTTTTGTCATGGCAATTAAACTGGAATTCTGCCAGTCGTGCTTGTATTATCGCCTGTCATGGTCTAGGCCATACGCCTTGGTATGGAGCCATTAGCGGATCGCATGATGTTTTTTCGGGACAGAAAATACTACCCAAGGAACCATAACTAACGCTTCGAAATTATCAAGTTACATTTTTTGGCATTTTATGGAAATTAAATTGGAATTCCTTGAGTCGTGCATGTATTATCTCCTGCCATGGTCTAGGCCGGACACCTTGGTACAGAGTCGGTATCGGATTACATGATATTTGTACGGGACATCAAATTCGACCCAAGGAACCATAACCAACGCTTCGAAATGATCAAGTTAATTTTGTAGCATTTTATGGCAATTAAACTGGAATTCCGCCAATCTTGCATGTATTATTGCCTGCCATGGTCCAGGCCGGACGCCTTGGTACGGAGCCGGTACCCGATCATATGATATTTCTCCGGGACATCAAATACAACCCAAGGAACCATGACCAACGCTTTGAAATTATCAAGTTACATTTTTTGGCATTTTATGGAAATTAAACTAGAATTCCGCCAGTCGTGCCTGTATTATCGCATGCCATGGTCCAGGCCGGCAAATTGGTACGGAGCCGGTACCGGATTGAATGATATTTTTACGTGACATCAAATACGACTCAAGGAACCACAACCAATGCTTCGAAATGATCAAGCTACATTTCTTGGCATTTTATGGCAATTAAACTAGAATTCCGCTAGTCGTGCATGTATTATCGCCTACCATGGTCCAAGTCGCACGCCTTGGTACGGAGCCGATACCGGATTGCATGATATTTGTTCGGCACATCAAATACGACCCAAGAAACCATAACCAAGGCTTCGAAATGATCAAGTTACATTTGTTGGCATTTTATGGGAATTAAATTGTAATTCCGCCAGTCGTGCCTGTATTATCCCCTACCATGGTCCAGGCCGGATGTGTTGGTATGAAGCCGGTACAAGATCGCATGATATTTGTCCGGGACATAAATTATGATCTTAGGAACCATAACCAACGCTTCAAAGTGATCAAGTTACATTTTTTGGCATTTTATGGCAATTAAACTGGAATTCCGCAAACCGTG
Source organism: Nicotiana paniculata (assembly GCA_005239505.1). Lineage (NCBI taxonomy): Eukaryota > Viridiplantae > Streptophyta > Magnoliopsida > Solanales > Solanaceae > Nicotiana > Nicotiana paniculata. The sequence continues at coordinate 2,268 of MDKI01056763.1, read as the reverse complement.
CCTGTATTATCGCCTGCCATGGTCCAGTCAGGATTGCATGGTATTTTTCCGGGACATCAAATATTACCCATGGAACCATAACCGATGCTTGGAAATGATCAAGTTATATTTTTTTGAATTTTATGGTAATTAAACTGGAATTCCGCCAGTCGTGCCTATATTATCGTCTGCCATGGTCCAGACCGGACGCCTTGGTATGGAGCCAGTACCGGATCCCATGATATTTTTCCGGGACATCAAACACGACCCAAGGAACCATAACCAACTGTTCGAAATAATCAAGTTACATTTTTTGGAATTTTATGGCAATTAAACTGGAATCCCGCCAGTCGTGCGTGTATTATCGCCTGCCATGGTCCTGACCGGATGCCTTGGTACGTAGCCAGTACCGGATCAAGTGATCTTTGTCTGGGACATCAAATACGACCCAAGAAACCACAACCAACGCTTTGAAATCATCAAGTTACATTTTTTGTCATTTTATGGAAATTAAATTGGTACTCCGCCAATCGTGCCTGTATTATCCCCTGCCATTGTCCAGGCCGGACGCCTTGGTACGGAGCCGATACCGGATTGAATGATTTGTCCGAGACATCAAATACGACCCAAGGAACCATAACACACGCTTCGAAATGATCAAGTTGCATTTTTTGGCATTTTATGGCAATTAAACTGGAATTCTGCCAGTCGTGCCTGTATTAGCGCCTACCATGGTCCAGGCTGGACGCCTTAGTGCGGAGCCGGTACCGTATTGCAAGATATTTGTCAGGGACAGAAAATACTACCCAAGGAACCATAACCAACGCTTCGAAATGATCAAGTTACACTTTTTGGCATTTTGTGGCAATTAAACTGGAATTCCGCCAGTTGTGCCTGTATTATCGCCTGTCATGGTCCAGGCCGGATGCCTTGGTACGGAGCCGGTACAGGATCGTATGTTTTTTGTCTGGGACAACAAATACGACCTAAGGAACCATAACATACGCTTCAAAATTATTAAGTTACATTTTTTGGCATTTTATGGCAGTTAAACTGGAATTCTGCCAGTTGTGCCTGTATTATCGCCTGTCATGGTCCAGGCCGGATGCCTTGGTACGGAGCCGGTACAGGATCGTATGTTTTTTGTCTGGGACAACAAATACGACCTAAGGAACCATAACATACGCTTCAAAATTATTAAGTTACATTTTTTGGCATTTTATGGCAGTTAAATTGGAATTCCACAAGTCGTACCTCTATTATCACCTGCCATGGTCTAGGTCGAACGCCTTGGTATAGAGCCGGTACCGGATAGCATGATATTCTTCTGAGACATCAAATACGACCCAAGGAACCATACTCAATTCTTCGAAATGATCAAGTTACATTTTTGGAATTTTATGGAAATTAAACTGGAATTTCGCCAGTCGTGCATGTAATATCGCCCGCCATGGTCCAGGCTGGACGCCTTGGTACGAAGCCGGTATCGGATCACATGATAATGGTCCGGGACATAAAATACTACCCAAGGAACCATAGCCAACGCTTCGAAATGATCAAGTTACATTTTTTGCATTTTATGGCAATTAAACTGGAATTCCACCAGTCGTGCCTGTATTATCGCCTGCCATGGTCAAGGCTAGGTGCCTTGGTACGGAGCCGGTAGCAGATTGCATGATGTTTTTCTGGGACAACAAATACGACCCAAGGAACCATAACAAACAGTTCGAAATGATCAAGTTACATTCCTTGGCATTTTATGGCAATTAAATTGGAATTCCACGAGTCGTGTCTCTATTATCACCTGCCATGGTCTAGGTCGAACGCCTTGGTATAGAGCCGGTACCGGATCACATGATATTTGTCTGAGACATCAAATACGACCCAAGGAACCATAACTAACATTTCGAAATGATCAAGTTACATTTTTTGGCATTTTATGGCAATTAAACTGGAATTCCGCAAGTCGTGCCTGTATTATTGCCTGCCATGGTCCAGGCAAGACGCCTTGGTACGGAGCCGGTAGCGGATTGCATGATGTTTTACCGGGACAAGAAATACGACCCAAGGAACCATAACTAACATTTCGAAATGATCAAGTTACATTTTTTGGCATTTTATGGTAATTAAATTGGAATTCCTTGAGTCGTGCGTGTATTATCGCCTGCCATGGTCCAGCCCAGACGCCTTGGTAAGGAGCCGGTGCCGGATCGTATGATATTTGTTCGGGAAATCAAATACGACCTTAGGAACCATAACCAACGCTTCGAAATGATCAAGTTACATTTT
>MDKI01201595.1:0-17218 GCA_005239505.1 Nicotiana paniculata | reverse complement strand
TTGTTGTTGTTGTTGTAATAGGATTTGGTATGCTGGCAGGTGGTGTGGCTGCCAAAATAAAACTCAGAAAAGTGACCAAAGTTGGTCGCTATTAAACCCAGATTTTCAGAATAGCGACCAAAAATGGTCGCTAACTAACCCAGATTTCCAGAATAGCGACCAACTTTGGTCGCTATGTTATTAAAAAAAATATTTTTTCTAGAAATTAGCGACCAATTATGGTCGCTTTGGTTTAAAACAAATTAAATAAATTAGTAAAAAAATTATTTTTTCTGGAAATTAACGACCAATTGTGGTCGCTTCTGTTTAAAACAAATTAAATAAATTAATAAAAAAGCGACCAACTGTGGTCGCTATTTTTCAGATTTTAAAATATTATATTTTATTTACAGACCAACTTTAGTCGCTTTTTGTGATCGTTTTTCCCCGAATTTTTAATAGTGAATTTTAACTTCGTCAAACTTTTTATCTCAAAAGATCTTTTCAGAACATTATTTTTAAAATATTGTTGTCCAAACGACTCTGCCTTTAATAAATGGGAAAGAAAAGAAAATGATAACTTTCTTTTTGGTAGTTTGTCTTCCAATTTTTTGTTTGTTTGTTTTATGTGTGCATTGTGTGCAATGTACACTTTATATTTGTGAAGTTCGTGGTGGTCCTCGATCACACAGATTCCGATGGAATCGAAAGTTGAATCAATATTAGATCTTATTCGAATCGATCCCCGGAGAAGAATTAAAACACAATAGAGGGGATGCCACTTACCTCTGAAATTTCGCTTTTTGTGATAGTTGCGTTCTTCTACGCAAGAAGAAGACTTTTATCATCTTGTCGACTTTGCAGCCGAGGCCAATTAGCTTTTCTGGTTAAATCCAATATCTTTGAAAAGATATCCGTGGATCTCTCTCTTTATATATATATATTTTCCTTTACCCTAAAATTTGGATAACAATTAAATTTGTATTGTGGTTTTAAAAATATGTGATTTCACCCAATACCAATTAATAAACGAGAAGATAAATAAATGAATTAAACTACAATATAAATCAAACCAGTATATAATCTGAACTTCGACGTCGAGTTAGTGTATTTTCGAGAGGTGATAGTAGCACTAGAACGATAAATATAGAGTAATTCTGATGAATAGTAAGTAGAGCAATGAGCAGGAAAGAAATGATTGCGTAACTTTTTCTCAGTGAATTAGGATGGTTACAAATGAATGGAATTCCTCTTTATATAGTAGATGAATCCTAATTAAGGTATAGTTCCAATTACAGTAGGAAATCGTATAAACAATTGATTAACCGCTATAGATTTGATTCGTTTCGAGATTCACGCCACGATCCTCGATCGATCACGGATATCTCGCTCTTTCCATTACAAAGTTGTCTCGATATTACTCGGAGTCTGTCTCTTCTGTCCTCGATTGATTTCGGACTCAACGATTCAGCTCTTTGATGCAACGTCCCAATCTCGATCAAAGCGTAAAATCGGCTACCCGTATACAATCTTACTGTCTTTGGTCTATATACATCTCTTTCGAATAGAAATACAAGAATTATGATTGTGATTCAGTCGCGCAAACCATTGCAAATAGAAATAGATGAAAACGAAAAGCTATATATGGTTATAACTCGTGGAGAAATATGGTCTCACTGTAAGGTTCGTTATATAACTTCGCTCATATTCTATTCCATCCTCACTCAACTAACTCAACTAGCTGGCGGAGTACATTGCTGATCAACAATGTAACATGTGGGTTCAAACAGTATTTTTTTGTTTTGTTTAGATCCAATACATTTATGACCGTTTGAAACTCGGTTATTATTATTATATATTAATTTGAGATTGCGGTACATAAAAATTTAAAATTTTCAAATATGAATCCGCCTATGATGACTAGCTGCTTTCTTTACAAGAAAAACTAGCAAGGTCCAAATTCCCAACGTTACGTACTCTAAAAGGTATTTTAAAAGATATTAAATAGAGGAAGAGAATAAGAATTTAGACAAGACATAGTATATTTAAAAGCCTCATGTGGCATGTCATGACATATATATGATAGTGGCAAATATGAATATATAGTATGTAACTTCCATCATACGCGTCCGCCCATCCCTCACCCCGATTTCTACTTTAAAGAACTTGTTTGGAAAGCCACAAGCCAACTTTAGTTTACCTGTCTCATATTTTTCCCGTTCCTTGATTATTAGTATATATGATTTTAAGTTTGTATGCTAACAGTGTAAGTCTTTTACACTACAATTAGTTAAGAATATTAAAAGACGATATAAACAAGTTTTCCATCATGTGTACGAAGAAAAGAGTCTCGTAAAAAAGCTGGAAAGAAGACTTTTACCTTATTTCAGGAAGGTTAGTGTGTATCTGTTTGAACGGAAGCGGACATAAAAAACAGAAAGAAGCGAAAGATGCCAACCAACTCGATAAAGACATTATTCAGATATGAAAAAGTTAAAGAAACACGTGTTAAGCTTGTGTTTTCCAATCGACCCCCCACACAATCGTCTTTTTTTTTTCGTTTGAAGAATCGGACTCCCCAGATAAATAGCAAGCATCTCGTAAGTTTCTAAAAGAAAGACACAAAAATAGATATCGTAAAGGGAAAAAACTCATTCTGCTATGATTTTCAAATCAAGTGTGATAGGTACAAGTTGGAAAAATAAAGTTGGAAATGATTTAATTTATATGCACAATACTATAAGAATTTTATACAATTAGTATGCTAAAAAATCATTGTAACAAATACATGATTCTTTTTCTAGGTTAGCGATCTCATTTATCATTATTATAATTATGTCTTAGTTGATCTAATAATATAATATTAGTATCATTTTTGTAATATCAATGTATATTTAAATTAAACCAACCTAGAAAATAAAATAATATACCTTATTCTACCCATTAAATTTCACCAATTCTTTATATTGTAAGAATATTATTAACATTAGATATATATCTTCACCCACGCTTGGAGTTCACTTTTGACTTTTAAGAACCCTAAAGTAGAATAGGCAACGAAATTGACACATATTCATTACTGAAACCCAGCACGAAGCTTCCGTACGCGCAAATCCCACGGAAAGCCGACTTCCAACCGCCATTAACTAACCTTTTCTCCATTACTATAATTTTTTCTGCCCGTCGCTTTCTCAGCCCTTAAACTGCTATATATATATATATAACCCAATTCTTCCTCTTCCTTCATCCAATACCAATGGTTATTTTCATGCAACAACCATCTCTAGCACAAAAAATTCCAAACTTTTCTTGGTCAAGCCCAACTAATTAACCCGTATACACTTAATTATCATATTAATTACAAATTAGCTTGTTTTTGTTTTTACGATACTAAGGTCGGAGTTTGCATATAGCATGTGCATGGAGACTACTTCTAGCTCTGCAGAAAATAACAAGTCCGTTTTTTCAAGATTAAGGAATAGCTTTTCACCCAAAAACCCGATCATAATCAAGAATAACGATGAGGTTATTGATCAGACGGCCAGTACTAGTTCTCTTTCTGTGAGTATAATAATTAATACTAGCAGTGAAAATAGTGATCATTTAGAGAGGGTATTTACGTACTTTGACGAGGACGGAGATGGAAAAGTGTCGCCAGCGGAGCTGCAGCGGTGCGTGAGGGCGGTAGGAGGGGAGCTGACGGAGGAGGAGGCGGAGATGGCGGTGAGGCTATCGGATTCAGACGGAGATGGGATGTTAGGGTTAGAGGATTTTAGTAAATTAATGGAAGGGGGTGACGTGGAGGAAAAGAATAAGGAGAGTGAGTTAAGAGGAGCTTTTGAGATGTATGAAATGGAAGGAACAGGTCAAATAACTCCTAAGAGTTTGAAGAGGATGTTGAGTAGACTTGGTGAGTCTACCTCTGTTGATAATTGTAAAGCTATGATTCAGAGATTTGATCTTGATGGTGATGGAGTTCTTAACTTTGACGAGTTCAAAATTATGATGAACATGGGAGTTTAAAAAGATCTAGTTTAAAGTACACATATTCTCATGCCTCATTCTTTGCCGTTTACTCAAATAATTATTCTGATTCTATTGTTATCAAGATTGTTATTCATTACTTGATTGTTTTTATGTATTTGACACCATTCCACATATATATATTTGGAAGTAATTAAAACAATATAATTTGCAGTTGAGTACGAAAAAAGTGATTCGATATCTCTTTATAAGTTATCCAGCTCCAACAACTAGTGTTGAATAGGCCAGATCGAGGTTTGCTTGAGATTTGAGGCATGATGTCATATCAGAAGGATTTGGCTTCCCACCTTATATCATCGTGTTATGAACTTATAATTTTAAGAGTAGATCAATAAGTCAATTTTGAGGTCGAATTCATCAATTCAAATCTTGGATTCTGTGATTATTGGGGCAATTACAAAGAGCTAAGAGACGAGTAACAAAAGAGAGATGCAAAAATAGAGAAGCAGAGATAGAGGAGGAAGAAGACTCTCTTATATTCCATATTAAGTGTTAAAACTGAAATGATACATAGCTGATGTATATATACTAAGTATATTTGTCTAACTAACATTAACGGACTGTTAAGCCTTTAACAAACTTCCTAACAGATTTACTAATCCTAACAACCTCTTTGGTACGGACTAAATTACCCTTCCTTATTTATTATGTAATACCATTTCCTACATATTCTCATATATCTGTACATTCTAGCCGCGGTCAAGCGAGAAATTTTCCCAACACACTCGGATTTGAAAGAAGAAAAAAAAATTTCTGACAAAAGATGATCAATATATGTTATATACATTTAAAGTAAGTAATTTACTTATATACACAATATAATTTTTTTGATGAAGGGTGGTCTCAAAACAGAGGTGGATCCACCCCTTTATAATGGGGTGGCATGGCACCCGTTAAGATGATAAATTTTTTATATATCTATATTGAAATTTTCTAAAATTAGGTTAAATATCTGATCGTACCACCCCGCAGACGTAAATTAGACAAAGGGTTAAGAGACGAGTAAAATCTGACTTTCTCTTTTCGTGTGCTTTTTATTTCTTTTTGTCCTAGTCATTTTCCTTTTCGGCTACCTCCCAATTTTCCATTTATCATTTCATTATTTTTTGTATTTTTTTCTTTTCTTTGTTCTATTATTTATATGTGGTCTCTAACAAGAATACTCAAAAAAGAGACTCTAAAATTATAAAATTCTATAAAATAAACATTCCCCTTAATCTCAAATTCTTGAGTTTTCTTCATTCATATTGAAGAATATTAGTTTTAATGAGAATTTCGATTGAGATCAATTTTTTTTATTTTATTTTTTATTATATCATAAAAATTGTGTTATTTTATGGTTATTAAATATAAATTAAATTAGTTTACTATTAAATTATGACAAAAATTTCGTAAGCGTTGCTTAAAAAATTTGAGATTTATGATTTTGATTTTTGAGAACTTGTAGTTTATTTAATTCTATAGTTGTGGGGTATAATTTATTTATTAAAGATATTTAAAAAAAAAAGAAATTATTCTGATTAATGGATCCCTTATTGAAGATGTTATCTCACTTGTGTAAATTTATTTTAATATATAAAAAAAATGTAATTTCTTAGTGAAAATATTAATTTTACTTGTGTTGTTATAATAAAGGTATGATTCCTTATTTAAAATGCTAATTATGTCTATTTTTTAATATCTGAGAAGTAATTTTTGTTTTTACAAATTAAAAATACTTATTAAGTTAACCCGAATAAACACAAGAAAATCGAATAAAAATTTCTAACAAATTTCATATTAGTCATTACAAAGTACAAATTAAAAGAAATTATGACAACCACCACCTTCAAATCCTAGATCCACCTCTGTCTCAAAAGGTGGCTTTGTCTCGTCCCTAGATCGAAAAGTTATTTAGGGAAATTTTTTTCAGTAAATACTTTTTTTTTTGCAAAATAATTGAAGTATGTTTATCTATAAAAGATTTCTTTACACAGTAATTTGGTAAGTAGTTTCTCAATTTCCAAAAACAAACAACAAATTAATATTGAATATCAGACTGAAAATTAGATAAATTGATTGGTGGTATTTACTTCTTTCGGAATGAAGTGATTTCTTTAGTTTCACGCTACTGAAATGTGACCATGGTACCACCAAAGGATGTGGTGCAACGGATATGACTGCTCATCCCTTAACCAGAGGTCTCGGGTTCGAACCCTGGGTATGAAAAAATCCTTGGTAGGGAGCATTTCCCCGCGAATGGGGCCTTACGTGGCGCAAATCCAGATATAATCGAACTATAATGCGGGTACCGGACATCATGTGGGAAACCAAAAAAAAAAAAATGTGACCTTGGTTATTGGTTAGCGCAAAACTTGTGAGGATATAATAAGGAGAACTTAGCCACTTTTGGCTGACCTGATATTAAGAAAAGTCTACTTTCATATATTTGGCATTTTTCAGAATCATTGACTTTGAAATTCCCCCGAGGGCATTCTGACTTTTGCTAGATACTATTGAGGGTTCAAGTTCACTGCACAATGAATGCACGCGCGAATGAGAAAGTCCATGGAAATGGGACGGTAACGCGCTGAAATTCTGTCCTGCTATTGCCACACTAGGCCGGCGTTTTGCTGGTCAAGCTGCAATATTAATCAAAGGTGTTCAACCGGCCCAATCAACCCAACTGTATAAACTTTTATTTTCTTAAAATATTACCAACAATTTTGTGAATAAAAACAACCTGTAACACCACGTCCGTTTTTAACGTTGCACGTCTGTCTATATCAGTATAGATCTTTTAAAACAGTGTAGATAATATTAGAATATTTGCATAATAGTAACTGAATTTGGAAAGGAAATGACAAGCTGAAATTAATGAATAGTCAGCCTATTCGAATGACTTGATTGATTGTCAGTCACTATTGTAGTTTTAGTTGTACACTAATAATTAAATTGGTAACACTCTAGACTACCTACTTTACTATAGTCAAGAAGGGGCAGTACCAAAAAGTCATATAAAAACAGAATAAAATAATAAGATAGTAAGGTAATCAACAATGAAAGAAAATAATTGTTAGTCATAAAAATCTACTATCAATAGAAAGCGAGAATGCGTGTCAATACTACCGTTATGAACACTCTAGACTACTTACTCTACTACCCTAATCCCCGACCTTCATACCTTCCTATCAAGGGGCGTGTCCTCGGTTAGCTGAAGTTGCGTTAAGTCTTGCCTAATCACCTCTCCCCACCTCTTCTTTGACCTACCCTACCCTTTTGTAGGCTCTCCAATGTCAACATCTCACACCTCCTCACTGGGGCGTCTGTGCTCCTCCTCCTCACATGACCAAATCACCTAAGCCGCGCTTCCCATCTTGTCCTCAATAGGGGCCACACTCACCTTGTCACGGATAACCTCATTTCCGATCCTATCTAACCTGGTGTGCCCTCGCACATCCATCTCAACATCCTCATCTCTGCTATCTTTATTTTCTGGACATGAGCAATCTTGACTTGCCAACACTCAGCTCCATACAATATCGTTGGTCTTACCACCACTCTGTAGAACTTACCCATAAGTTGTGTAGTCCTTCTAATAATATCAAATATTTAGCTCGACAATTTCTTGTTTTTTGATATTCCGTTAAACTTGAATATGAGTAACGTTAGTTGTGTTTGTAAATGCTTCACATCTTAAAATTTGTACCTTGTCTTTAAGAAACTATAGTCTCCTCCTTGTTTTTATCAAGAAGTTATTGTCGACAGGGGCGGATGTCACGCCCATTTTTTCACCTTAAAACCCCTTTTAAAATAGATAAAAGGATTTATAAAGCTCACAAGGGTTTTCAAAATTGGAAAGTGACAAAGTATTTGTTCAAAAGAGATTTTCTCAGAGTTGCCACTTGGCATATAATCTCGGTGTGCCAAGTGATCATTTAAATGCAATTTTCCCTTTAAAAACATATTTGACTCAAAACCAGACTGCATCAGAGTTCTAGGTAAGGGGATACATTTGACTCGGGGAGAAGATATTAGGCATTTCCCGAGTCCCGTGAAAGTCACAGATGCATATCTGATCTAGTGGGCTTTTAAAATATTCAGACCGAGGTAAAAAACACACAAAAGGAAAATAAATACCGAAAGAGGTTCGAGGTGTTCCCCTTCCTAATAAAAGAAAACAGAATAAAATAAAATAAGTCTAACTACCCTATCCTATGCCTTCAATGATGATGCCACTGCCACCATTTACATTCATTTCGGGGCATACCCCTGATAAAAGAGTATAAAATATATATACAAACTCTACGGGCATTCCCCGATGAATTAATTAACTAAAGGGGCGACCTCTCACCTCAAAACCAAAAGAAAATAAAATAAAAAATTCCTACGATTGCCTACCCGAGTGAAACCGGCCTAAGCATGCTCCTAGCGATTCTTAATTAAATAAAATGAGATAAAACGATGTAAAATCTTCAATATTCAAACGTTCTTTAACTTTACCAACACAAAAGAAACGGTTTTCCTTCTCTAATCAAACTAAGTCAAAAACTTTATTATGCACGCTTGAACCCAAATCACAATAACTAGATAGGTTATGCCTTAATAAAGCTTAGAATGAAAAGAAAACTGAAGCAGGCAAAAGCTACTTGAAGCTATTAACGGTTCATTGGGAGGAAATCTAAGCCCTTTTCATTAGCCATCTTCGAATAGACATCACGAAGATGACGATAAGCCTAATATTTTCAAACAAAATTTTTCATATAATGTAGAGCACTAAAACAAAAATCATTCAAATAGCATATAAGAACAACATGAAATAGAACTAAGAGAGAAGAAGAAATCGACCTCTATTATCTCAGAAAATTCGGCTGCGCTACATGGCCGGAAAACAGAACCTTGAACGGAGATCAACAGCAACGGAGACCTCGACTTGGACCAACAGAAATTTACACCGACAAGAGCCTTAAATCGGAAAACTTCAGCGGCGCCGAAAACTCGAATCCAACAAAACTCCTTGGATCGAGTTTGTTTTGGAGTTTGGTGGCTATAGTGGAGCTAGATTTGGAATTGGTGGACAATTGAAGATAAAAGGGGTGCTGAAAACAGTGGTAAAAAAAAGGATGAAGAAGATAGTTAACACTTAAAAGAGATGGCTTTGGGGTTGAGGAGCTGATTTTGTGGGATTTCTGGCAGCTCTTTCTATTGCTCTGTTTTTCAAATGCAAATGAAGAAACTAAAATCAAAATGAAGGCTCAAAAATTAGTCACAAAAAAAATGAAACAAACTCCTGAAAGCCATGGAAAGCTCCCGAAAATTCCACCCTCGATTGTGACTGTGTGGGGCCGCTGATTTTGGTAGAGGAGGTCGTTCTTGTACTTATGGCCATTAGATTAAAATAAATGAAGGGGTATGATTGAAAGGATTGTTGGGCGGTTCAGCAGGTCTGGTGGGCTAATGGAATTGGGTTGGCCGAATTTGGGCCTCTTTTGTCCCAAAGCAAAATAGAATCATGAGTCTAAATCTATTAAAATACTACCAAAATATTAATTAGTCCTATTTAAGTAGAGTAAACTATAAAAATAAAATTAAATACTAAAACAACTCTATTTTTGATATTTTTCAAATATCATATTAAAAATAAAAATACTACAAAAAGACTAGTGACATTAAATAAATAAAAATATATAACAAGATAAAATTGGAGCTATTTTTTTTTTAAATTGTAATTTGGAGTGAAAATAGACTAAAACTCCATAAAAAATTAGTGTTAACTTAAATAAATATTTTAAACACTAAAATAGCTCAAAAACATGACGGGTCAAAAATTACGTGCTTTTAGCGGATTTAGGAGGACGGAAGGGGTTCACCCGAACCTTCATCGGAAAATTACACGGTAAATATAGGGCAAAATTCGGCTTGTACCTCTATATTATATTTTGAATCTCCTTAATACAACCCAAAAGCATAGCTCAGTGGTCAAGAGGGTTCAAAATCTTTATTAGATTGTTAATTCAATTCTCGTTGGCCACAATCTATTTTAACTTTTTTTCTCTTTGTACCCCCTTAGCGAAAATCATGCATCCGCCACTGATTGTCGAATAAAATATTATTTTGTAGAAGTTGTATGCAAATTCGATTAACATATGAGTTTCTTAGGATGGCTAGTAAATCATTGTCAATTTCATAGTGTGCAACTACAATGAAATAATTATGTGTAATAAAGATAATTAATAATTACTGACGATATAAAATTTAATTTATATATATACATATACCTTTTGTCTCAAAATATGAAGTCCTTTTATTTGTGTATTAACCAGAATAATTCTAGTTGAATTGTATAATATATTAGTATTACGGAATATAACTAGGCAATTGTGTGATAGTTTGATGTTCTAGTACTATATGAATAATTTATTAACTTCCAAGTTTACTTTTCAATAACCAAAAAAGATTTAACAAACAGAAAGACATAAGAATAAATAATAGGTATATGCGTTTTAAGCATAACACCAAGGATAAAATTACAAGCTCAAACTAAGATTGTCGAAAATTTTTTGTCTATGTTTTTCTTTGGGCCCGGAAGCTAGTTATATTTTTGTTTAGGGATTTTTTCCTTCCTATACAATATCTTAAACTTATTTACTAAAATTGTCTTAATTTGGTATATTACCCGCCCTAAATAAGGATTACTTACAAATTATATACACTCCACCTTAAAAGGCTCCAAATTCATTATTAGTACCTTAAATTAGGGGATTATTTACTTGGAAAAAGGCATAACTTAAGGAAAAAATGGTGTTAACCATGTTTGAGTATCTGATGGTGGAAATAGCAGCTCTCATCATTGGAAATGTGTAGGTGTAACACCCCGAAAAAATTTCTAAGTGTTTTAAGACCATTAAGAAGATTGGCGGGTGCTAATTATATCAATTCGGATATGAACAAGACTGGTAATTTGAATGATATCAATTGATCATGATAATATATGTATGAGGTGCATTAAAAATGGTTTAGGGTCTAAGAAGAGCCCTAAGGTTAAGTCAAGTTGAAAATTATATGATGTGATAAAGTTTTAAGTGAGCTTGCACAAGATCTAAATTTAAACGATCATAACTCTCAATATATGAAGATTTATATGGTGTATAACCTATCAAATTAATGCACTTTGAGTCTAGTTTCCAACGCATCAAACCATTTGTCAGTTGGAGATTTCTACAAGAAGTTATGACCTTTTTACTAAATTGTGGCAGAACAGCTACGCGAGTCTTGCGTAGCCTACGCACCATTGCGTAGGCAAAATCAGCATGGAAGTGAAGGGGAGGGTTAAGCTGCGTAGCCAATCTGCATAGGCGACGTAACCAGCCTGTGCAACTCATTTTCTATAAAACAGGAGAGGTTCGGGGAGAGAGAAAAAGATAATATTTTTAGACTAAGTTTTCGATTCTAGAGAGAAGGTGGAGCATCCTCAACCCAAAAACACATCAAAGGTGAGTTTTATGATATTTTTATAATGCATTAACACTATTTAATGGTAGTATTAACATCTACATGGATTGAAATTCATAGAAATTTCTCTAATCTTCAAGAATCGTTCAAAAGGGTTCAAGTTTGGGTTTGATCTACAAGAGGTAAATTCTCCACCCTACACTTAAATACAACTATGGATTAAGTATTTGGAATGTATTGTAAAGGAGAAAGTACCAATTGGTTGAAGAATTATGCTAGTCCTTGAAATGGGTATTGTGAGTTAGGGTTCTTGAATGGAGAAGAAGATGAATAGTAAATTTTTGAATCTTGTTAGGGTGATTGGTGATTCTAGTGCTTTAATAGCTTAATAATGATTAATTATTGAATTATATAACCTAGATTGGGGCTTAAAGGCCAACGATGAAATCTATTAAGGATAAAAGGGATATGTATGGGCGAATTGGGCTTGTTGAAGACTTTAGTTGAAGATTTGAGGGTCGAGTTTGATTTGGGGATTTGAGGGACCAAATGAGGTCGGATTTTGATAATTTGGTATGGTTGGACTCATGAGTGAATGTGCTTTCTAATTTGGTAATTTTTGTCTGATTTCGAGACGTGGGCTCGGGGTCGGGTTTGGCCAATTTCGGAATTTTTGATTTAATTTGATAATTTTCGCGTGGACTTTGTTCCTTTAACATGTATTAATGATATGATACTGATTTTGGATAGATCCAGGGCGATTTAGGGCATCACGGAGTAGATTTTCCTCCGGTTTGAGGTAAGTAACGCTTCCAAACTTGGTTCTACGAGTTCGAAACCCCGAACTATATGTTATATAATTGTAATTAAGGTGACACACATGCCACGTGATGGGCGGGAAGGAGTGCACCATGAGAATGGTGACCTGGTTCATTCCATGACTCAGTTAGTGATTCCTCCTTGTTGATATCCGTACTATTGTCAATGTGATTAATGCAAACATGCTAGAAATCATGCTAGATATTATGTTAAGGCTTGCCGATACTGTTGAGACCCGAGTGGTCGCTTATTGATGTCATTTCATATGTTTCATTGATATTATATTCTCAGTCCTGTTATTTCATATCATATCATGTCTCAGTCTCAGTAATTGTTGTCTTGCACATTATACCATTGATTCGGGCTAGTTCATGCATTGTGAGCCCGTGTGAGCGAGACTTGAGAGTGATGACTGAGTGAGGCCGAGAGCCTGATATTGAGTGACAATTATGGGATCGGGATGCACGCCGCAACATGTTATATTGATTTATGTCTGGATCTGACTTATGATAGCGTTTGGACTGTAGGAGCCCCTCCGGAGTTTGTAACACACCCCCAGTGAGCGCAGTGATATTATTAAGGGATGGATCTTCCCTGGACATGGATCTTGTCCGAAGTATTTGTATATGAAGATGGATCTTCTCCATGGGGCTGGAATGACCTTTCTCGGTACTAAGAGACTGATGTCAGATATGTATATATATTCCGGGATAGATCTTCCCTGGGTCGTGTGAGCCATATACAGTACCGAGTGGTTGTGAGGTGTACTATTATCTGGAGATGGATATTCTCCATAGGGTTGGATTGGCCTTCCTCAGTACCGAGTGACTTTTATCTGACGTGTATATATTCCGGGATGGATCTTCCCTGGTCCATGCGAGCCATATACAATACTGGGTGGACGAGTATTTGAGAGTGGGAGCACATTGTGCATTTCATACAGCTGATGCATTGGCATGTAGGATACGTTAAGTTACATATGTTAAACTGTTCGGAATTGTACTTATCTTATCACTTTGAGCTGTCTAGTTAACTAAAAGCATGCCTAAATATCTGTACATTGGTTCTATTATAAATATTGAGGTTTAGTCCATCACTACCTCTCAGCCCACAATTTGGGCTTGTTACTTACTGAGTTAGTGTATTGTTGGTCCCAAACGCACACGCAAGTATACGTGGTCGTACAAGTAATATAATGATAAATCGAGTGTCGAACCCACAGATACTTGTGTAAACTACTTACTAAATCACTATAATTGTTATTAAATCAAGCCAAAATAAAATTCAGGAATGTAACTATATTATACTACGATAGAAATAACTAATTATCAAGTAACAAGTTGATTGTTGTGTATTCAATAGAGACAAATATTCCAGAGTTGTGATCAATTCACCACTCGTATTGCATTCTAATTAACTCTCCCTTTCATATTATTCACTCATAGTTGCTAATTAATCGATAAATGCTCTCATAGCCTTCTCCCGAAGCACTACTCGCCTATTCTCAATAGATTAATGCCTATATTCCTATGAAATTAATCTATTAGAACGCACTAAGATTACGATATTTAATTAAGCACGGTGACTAGGTATATTCCTATCCTAACCATAAATCCACTCCCCTGAAAGGTTAAGATCGCACTCTCTTCAATTCTTCTCTAATCTATACACGACTTTCCCAAGCATAGCATAGATAGTATATAGAACCTAACTGTTGACCAGAGAATTAAGCAATTAAACACAAAATTTAAGAAACAACCATATATTGAGTGAACTATAATCAAGGTTAAGTTAATGTCGAATAACAATATTTATGGCTAAACCACAACCCCAGAACAATGGGTGTTTAGCCACTCATGCTTAAATCAAACAATTGCATAGTTGTTGAATTAATTGTAAATACTAGAAAAATATGAAGAAAACTGATAATCCTTCGCATCCTAATGATCCCGTGTGTATTATTCCTTCAAAGTGGCGTTCAACCCCTCAAAAATAAGTTTAGACTTGCTTTTATACGTGTTGGGTAGGTTTAGGGCCGAAATAACTGTGTCCCGGGCAAAATAGGAAAAAACTCATCACCGGCGCCCTGGCTAGTGCCGGGCGCCAACTAGGGCGCTGCCCCATATTTAGGTACTACCCACAGCGCCACAGGTGGTGCTGGGCGCTACCTGTGGCACCTAAAATCGTTGATTTCCCGATTTCGTCCGTTTTGGCTCTAATTTCGCGCGTTTTGCCCCCAATTGATCCGAATCATTCCTAAACATAAAAATACTTCAAATATAAATCATCATATTTAACATCTAAAACTCACGAAAAAAAGTAAAATATGAGGCGATATACATAGAAATATATACACTTTAAGCTAAACATCAACACCCCACACTTAGACTCTTGATCGTCCTCGAGCAATGGGACAATCTACTACCCTTCAACACGTACAAAGTTCATTATCAAGGAGTATTTTACTTTTCAATCACACACCTTACCCCTTGACTATGATCGATACCGGGCAATCAAGTATGAACATACAAAATTTCACATTCTTCCCCTTCTTTAAACATGCCCAAGTATAACAATTTAATCAATCATACCAACAACCTATTTGCAACCATCCAACCTCAAGAGTCAACTTGCAACCACTAAGCCCTCTCAATTCACGCACCTACCCAACAAGAAAGTTTACAACATTACCAAACGTTCATGAGATCATGTGCCCTCACCAACAAACAAAAGAGTGAATATAACTAGTCCCCACATTCAAATATACTTTTTGAATATATTTTAAGGAAATCACACAATTGAACAAAAATTCACTTGCTCTCACAAAGAATTCATATGCATCCCGTGGTCGTACCATAAGCTTGCCCTTAGTGTAGATCTCTACTAATTTAAGTTAGCCAAATCTAGGATCAATTAGGACTTTTAAGGTTGTAATGTAGGCTAAGAGACGGGTAGGATATATTTAGGAATAGCGACTAACCCTCCTAAGCATTTTAATACACTACCTTCACAAATCAAAACATATTCTTCTCAACCAATTCCCTTTCCACAACTCATATTCAACATAGCCCTTTTTCAATGAAGCACTTCTATATTTTCACTAGCACAAATTAATAAAATTTGGAGGTGTGTATCTTTTTCTACATACTTCTTATATCATTTTTTTCTTCTTTCTTTTACAACAATATTTTTTTTCTTTCTCCACACACTCCATACATGAAAGTTCATTGTCTAGTGACTTTTGAATACAATTTTAATGCACCAAAAGGCCCTTCCATGGCTCCACTCAAAAGCTACTCCCTAATATCTCACTTTACTTCTTTTAGCGACTAAGTGCCTTAGGAGGTAAAGGTGCAAAAATCTCAATTTAAGAACAAAATAGGGGTACGACTTGTAATGTGGGCACCAAAGAAAATGTCGAAAGGCTCAAAGGGGCTAGCAATGGAAAATTTAATTTTCATGTGACAAGCACATCCATGATCAAACAAGAAAAATGCCTACGTCATCCCCTAGACTAGCATAACCTACAATTTCACTTCGATTAATACACGGGGCAAGTTCTAGACTACACATGATAGCATAGAAAATCACTAAACCTCACTCACACATTGCACATGACTCAATCACAACGGTTTTTTTCACTCTCAAGTCAAGCCAGCACACATAATTGAGAAAATTAAGCAATATCACACTATGTGACATACAAGTCAAGCAACTGAGCTAAGGCGTCACAAAATAGGCTCTTTATTTTTACTCAGGCATCACATGTCAAACCAAATACAAGGGAAAGCAGAATGTATATCATAACCTAATATGTCGGCACCAAACATGTCAATGGGTATCTCTAAGTTACTCAGTTTCTTCCTAACAACTCTAAAAAAAAAAAAAATAAGTAAAAACTAACTAGAATACCCGGTTCGAGTTACACCCTTGGAAAAGAACCGGTGCCCAACGAAAAACCAAGGGATACTACCTAACTATCCTACAAAAAAAAAATCTTTTTGGCGTTTTGTTTTTTAATCGGACTTTATCCCTCAAGAAAATTGTCCAACAGATCCATCGTTGGGAAAAATCCGAGCTTTTTCTATTTTTTTATTTTTCTTATCGTTTCTTAACTAAAAAAAATAATTTTATACAATTACACTTCACTTCAGAAAGTAGTTTTCCAACCCCACACTTATGTTATGCATAGTCCTCGATGCATGATCACAAAGAAAAATATTAAAACAAGGGTGAGAAATACTCCCTGAGACCCTCTCGGGCCTGGCTCGGACATGATTCTCAATCTTTAGAGTCAGGGTGACCCCACACTTAAGCTCAAACATGCCCCTCAGCTTCAACTTTGGGTACTCAGACTTCCCCTACTCTGCAAAAGAAAAAAACACAAAACTCGACACTTAAAAAAAATAAAAAATAAAAGATATACAGGATGGGTTGCCTCCCAACAAGCGCCTTATTTATAGTAGTGGCACAACTCTGCTACTCTGCTCAGGCTGGGCGCTTTCTCTTCTTCTTTCTCACATGAAGCCTAGCCTTTTTGCATGCTCTTAACGAGTCTCATTTTTCATATCTAGCTCTTTTCTCAATTATCTTTACACCCTCAGCTTGCAACACCACCTCCTCTGGATCACTGTCATTCACATAAGGACTCTGCTCTATCCCCTTCAAGTCGACCACAGTAATCTTGCAGAGGTCTTCATAATGCTTTGGGAGTTTAAGTGACTTGTACACATTAAACGTGACCTCCTCATCATCAACTCTCATTTTTAACTTCCCTGCCCTCACATCAATAATTGCTCCACCAGTATCTAAGAATGGTCGCCCCAAAATAATGGGCACTTCCTCATCTGCCTCGTAATCAAGCACTATAAAATCAGCGGGAAGAATAAACTTTCCCACTCGAACTAGCACATCCTCAATAATTTCTTCCGGCATAATTAGCGAC
>ML342959.1:0-27534 GCA_005239505.1 Nicotiana paniculata | reverse complement strand
GGTAGGTGGGTCTTGGTTCTTCATCAGTGCCAAGATTAACTTCTTTTAAAGCATCAATAGTTGTTTTCACCCCTTCTTCAAGTTCCGGGAGAGCATCTTTCGCATTTTCATTTTCTTGAGGGTCCCCATCGTTGAAGGATATGTGATAACACGATGAAACACCGTCCAATTTCTCATCATCCTCCATTAGAGATAAAACACCATGCTCGCTTTGTGTAGTAACATGATACGAAGAACCCACACTTTCTTCGTCTTCATCACGTTCTTTAGTGTATACCATAGTGTATGGCTTCACCTTCAGTACTTCATCACACGAAACCATGACTTTTTTTTGTCGCCTCATTCTAAAGGAACCAAACTTTGGAAATCTTTAGAGACCCTCAAATTTTTGGGCAAAGCGGGTGTTCTTGTATTTTGATAATTTCTCTGGAACTTATTCACCTTCTTTAATGGACCCAATCTCTCAAATACGGAAGTCCTCACAGTTGATTTTCCAAGTCTGTCAAAAACAGAAGGCATGTTAGAAGCGGAAGATTCGTTTTCTACAGTGATGTGATTGCTACTCGCCCTTCTGATGGAGATGCGCACTGGTGACGGTTGCTTGTATCCCAAACCTTCGCGTGGTTTCGTCGTTGCAGCTTCTGATGGGAGCTTCTAACTTTGACGGCTCATCGGGATTGTATCCAGCTTTCACAAATAGCTTGTAAGCGTTAGGATCAAAGCCTTCATCTGTTCGCTTTGTAGGGAGTGCCAAATTTTGTAGACGATTTTGAGCTACAAACCCTGCAAGCGGCTTCGAGGATAACTTTACTACCTCAATTCGTTTCACCGGAAGAGTTAACTCCTTTAGTGTGTTGGTTTGGAGATTAGATGATTCGCCTTCATCTTTCTTCCTTTTAGGGACATATTGGAGCTTAGGACTTACTTTCTTGCCATAAGATGCAATATCCCCTCTATGAGATTTATTCACGAGGGACATATTCCTTTTAGGGATTGTATCCAGCTTTCACAAATAGCTTGTAAGCGTTAGGATCAAAGCCTTCATCTGTTCGCTTTGTAGGGAGTGCCAAATTTTGTAGACGATTTTGAGCTACAAACCCTGCAAGCGGCTTCGAGGATAACTTTACTAACTCAATTCGTTTCACCGGAAGAGTTAACTCCTTTAGTGTGTTGGTTTGGAGATTAGATGATTCGCCTTCATCTTTCTTCCTTTTAGGGACATATTGGAGCTTAGGACTTACTTTCTTGCCATAAGATGCAATATCCCCTCTATGAGATTTATTCACGTTGGGTTGTACCTCCTCAGTAACAACTTTGGCTTTACCGATAATTACCTCAGCTCTTGTAGCTATGGGCTCGTCATTCTTGCTTTTTATGTCATCATCAACTTTTAGTTCCTTCACAATGTGGTTTTTCAAGTAGAACTTTGCATCAGCGAAGTGTGACTCTGCCTCAGTGAATGGCGCATCATCGGCAATTATCGTCTTCTCGACTTCACCCTCGTAGTATTTTAAACATTAATGGTAGATAGACGGAACTACTTTATTCTCATGTATCCAAGGCCTTCCAAGAAAGACACTGTATGAAGCCTTCGCATCTATCACATGCAGCCATGCACTTGATTGCATATCTTCAATCGTGATTCCTAGCCTGATCGCGCCTACGGCTCTTTTCCCCCCTTGGTTGAATCCTTGGATCATCACACGACTTTTCTGAGAGTGCGTTCATGGGAATACCAAGTTGTTTCACAGTGTGAATTGGCAAAATGTTCACTGAGAATCCTCCATCAATGAAAATTTGGTTTACCCTTTCATCACGCATATATCCAACCAGGTACAATGGGCGGTTATGAGGAGTGTCACGTAGCAGAAGATCGTCACTTGTAAATGTGACTTTTTCCTCACAAGCATCAATTTCTTAAGTAGTGGAGTCGATGAGTTTTTCCGAAGATGGTGCCAACGGTAGGTCATCACTCCTTTCTTTCCCTTCATCAGTATGGCAACAAGAGGCATCAATACCCCCATGGGAAATCTTCGTGCAGAACCAACTTGGTACAAATTCCTCCAAGGTCACTGGATGTCGTGGCTTCTGAGGGTGGTGCACCTCCATTTTTGCTTCCTTTAAGTGCTTAACTGGGTTCCATATCCTAGGTCTTTTCACCATAATGCTCCTTGTTGGTTGTTCCATTGATCCTTTTCGTGGGTCCTTTTGTGGCGCCTACGACGAGTTACCAACGTCCAACCTCCATCATCTTCAGGTTGATGGTCTTCAACTTTGTGGTTTTCCAGTAATTCTTCATCTTTACTTTCTTTAAAACCGCATAATTCATCGGGACTGAATGAGCCAAAGGTGATAGAAACTTGGTTTGTGCTTTCTTTCTCATCTTCAAGCACGATCTTCTTTTCACGAGTCAAGTCCATAACTTTGTCCTTGAAGACAAAGCACTTCTCCAGAGGGTGGCTCACGAGTCGATGGTACTTACAGTAATTTGGGTCATTTGTTCTCCCAGCTTCATTTGGACGCTTCATCTGCTGGAGCTCAATGAGATTTAACTTAAGGAGTTCTTCAAAAATAGCCGGCACATCAGAATCCAGAAATGGGTACTCTCTCTCTTGCATTTCTCGTAGAGCCAACTTTCCACTTGGATTATCTTGAAACGGATTGGATCTCATACTCTGGTTCTTGCTCACTTTTGTCGCGAACTTCGCATGTGATGTGTTGACATTCATAGCTTCTTTATTTTCGGATCTTGGTATAAACTTGCTCCATTTTCTGACTTCTTGCTTGTCATTCCCTTTGCGAGGTTCATAGATGGGCAGCCTTTCATTTCCAGCGGAGGCCATGCTCAACTCCATGTCATGGGTTTGAGTTGCAAGTTCTTCAAATGTGCTAGGCTTGATACCTTGCAAGATATAACGCAATACCCAATGCATACCTTGGATGCACATCTCTATGCCAGAAGCTTTACTAAGCCTATCTTTACAATTAAGGCTTGCATTCCTCCAACGATTGATAAAGTCGACAACTGGTTCACTCTTTCGTTGACGAGTATTTGTGAGTTCTATCATACTCACAGTACGTCTCGTGCTATAAAAGTGATTGAGGAATTCTTGCTCTAATTGATCCCAGCTATCAACAGATCCAGCCTCAAGGTTCGTATACCAATCAAAATCATTTCTTTTTAATGAGCAGACAAACTGTTTGACGAGGTAATCTCCATAAGTTCCAGCATTGTTGCATGTCTCAACGAAGTGCGCCACATGTTGCTTTGGATTGCCTTTGCCATCAAACTATTGAAATTTTGGAGGTTGATAGCTAGCGGGCATCTTCAACATATCAATCATTGTAGTGTACAGCTTCGCGTATGTAAGGGAAGACTTGGTAGCAACTTCGTACTTGCTTTTGATAGTTCCTTCGATGAACTCCTTCAGTTGATCGATTGGAATCATCCCTTCAGACGAGATAGGGATAGCCCTATTGGATGCAACTTGTCTTGGGGGAGGATCTATCTCTTGAACTTCTGGGATTTTGCCAGGTGCATGGGTAGATTCTTCTTCCATCAAGATTTCGACCCTGTCTGTTAGCTTGTAAATTCTAGCATCTTGATTTTGCATGCATTTGGTCAAGCTAGCGATTGCTTCCGTTAAGTTTGCCAACTGCTCCTCCACAGATGAAGTGTTTGTCACCACGACTTGCATGATTGTTGTGGATGATGGAGAGTAGCACAGATTTTCACATAGATTGATCCTTGATTGGCTCATGCTCTGTGGTGTAAGTGGGAAGGATCCATCACTTGAAGTGTCATCATCTTCCTTCACAGAAGAGTTCTTGGATCCGGAGAGGTCAAACAGCAAGAGTCTTCTTGATCTTTTCAGTAACATCGCTTCTTCCTTCCGGTGCGTTTGTGAAAGATCTTGCTCTTTTTGAGGATGAAGATCCGAAAACAGGGGTAGATGCGGACGACACTTGAGGTGCTTGTTGTCCTAAAGATCTTGCTTTGCTCCTCGTAACTGGACCAAAGCTTCCAAAGGTAACTCCGAGTATGTTTTCCACATCAGCATAGAACCTGGAATTAGCGGCCTTGGCGGAAGTTGAACTTGAGTTGATTTTCTTGGAAGTCATTTCGTTGTTCTTGAACTTTGATGATTGAAAATTTGAGATGAGAGGTAGAGATTGTCCCACTGGGCGTGCCAGAATTTGTAGACAATAAATTGGCGTCGAGAAAATAAAATCAAGACCGAAAGATATTGCAACAATCGCAGTATTTGATTTCAAATATTTGAGCGTTACAATCTCTATGAATCCTCTGATTCTATTTTTTTCTAGTATAAATTCAAGGGCCTTTGAGCTTGATCTTGAATTTGAATTTGATTTATCCGTCGCGAACACTTTGATTGTTGCCACAAATTATATCACGAACAAGTAGCCTTGATCTTGAACGTCTTGTATTTGATTTGACTTCGTTTTTGATCTTGAATACTTGAATTATTTTTCATTCTTGAGCTTGAACTTGATTGCTTGAAGCTTGAAACTTGTAGAGAAATTTGCGGCGTTTGATCCACGAGCTCTCTCTTGCTTCTTGTTATAACTTCTGTTGTCTTTTCTGAGTTATGAAGACCCTTATTTATAGTTGTGGAAGGTAGGAGTTGTGATAAGAACAAACTCTTTCCGACCAATCAAATTGAAGTGTGACATGACCGTATTTGATTGGCCAGAACATGTCACTTGCACACGTAGCTCAATTTCATTGGCCTTTTAATGTGACTTGGCATGCCTTGTCATTTTGACACGTGGCACAATCCTATTGGCTCTTTCGTTTGATTTGGCACGCCACGTCATTTGACACATGACACCAAACTAGGTCTCTAGAAAGATGGTATATTGGGTCTTATAAAGTGGGCTCATCACTTTAGCCCAATTAAATGGGTTAACCCAATTGATTAAGACTTATTTATTTAATTCATATATATTGGATTTATATAATTAATCCAATTATATCAGCCCGTAATATTTATTTGGATAAATATATTTGATATATAATCCAAATTATTTAATCGGATTAATTTCGATAAAATTTATATGCTTACAATATTATTTAATAATAGTTACGTTATTTTTAAAAATTATATATTTATCGACATAGGTATTTGTGCGTACCCGACTAGTATCATCCAATAAAGGAAGACCTGATGAGCCCTCATTCTTTGGTATCCCTTATAAAATTACTTTAGCTTTAATAGTTCAATTAATAAATAATTCTTGTACTATTAACCTAAGTAAATTAAAAATCTTGTACTATCCGAAGTATGTATCAAACCAAAGCATTTAATATTCCTTCAATTATAGAAACACCAAAAGCGAACATGTATTTTCCGTGGGATCAATTGGCGACTATTAAATTTAAAAAAAATGATTTTCTTAAAATCAAGCGACTGTTAAATTAAAAAAAATGACAATTTTAAATTTTTGTATAATTTAATTGAAATTCTTATTTTACTTTTATGACAAAATTTGATAATCATTACAAATATGTTATTATGTGTCAGCATCACAAAATTTCAAAATTTTGTATTCATACAATTTTATTTTACATATTTAAGACCATAATATATCAAATATCTTCCCTTCTTTCTCTGAATTCTGCATTTACGCAAATACCAGTATAAATTAAACCGAAGCAGTAGTCTTTATAGCAGTTAAGCACGGAACTTAAAGCAGAAAACCAGACCGATAATGTCGAGCATTTTCAGAACCAAACCGGTAGAGGGCCGTAGACTCCTGAACCGGATTTTAACCATTTCGACACCGTATGTCCACCAGCCAAACCGTTCCATCGCCACTGTAGCTTTCGAAGAAGTCCAGTCTTCGCCGGAAAAACCTTACAATTTCACAGCTTTTATACTTCACGGCCTCTTAGGTTCCGGTCGTAATTGGCGATCATTCTCCCGATCCCTCGCTTCCTCCCTTTCGGCAGGTACTTTAGTCTCTTAATCAACTACGTATTGATCTCAATATCACTTAATAATTTGTGCTAATTAGGTCCTGTTAGGTTAAAATTTTACCTCCCTTTCTGCAGGTACATCTCAATATCAAACTAGTTAAATTAGTAGGGGAATCGTTATATGCATTCTCTAAAGACATTAATTTCATTCCAATGTAGGTGAATAATTTGTAGTTTAAGGCGAATTAGGAATTATTTTTTAAATTTTATCACTAAGACATACATGTCTCTAATCAGACTTTTCAGCTAACAATGGACCTATCTACTAGTGACATACAAATCCCTAACCAGACTAATCTTTAATTAGTTTAACTTATATTACCTCAAACAAAGAGATTAGCCTCTTGATCCGTCAATTGAATGGATAGAAGTAGGAAGGAGTTGATTGAAGTCTTAGATCAGCCCAAGGCTAAGTAACTAGCTGCTGCAGGATTTGATGACGAGCCAGACAGAGATGGAAGAGATCAAACACGGGAATAAGAAGCAAGCTAGCCTTCCTTTTTGATCATTTTGATAGGGGTGATGAAAAAAATGGACATAACAAACTAGCATGTCTCATCCAACAAATACAAAAAGATTTTCTTTTACATTATTAGGTCACCAAATGGATATATCAAGCCTCCATAAAAAGTAGGATTTGTAATAATGAAAGTAATGCAGGTTAACATACCCAATATTATCCCACACCGTGGGGTCTGGGGAGGGTAGTGTGTATGCAGACCTTATCCCTACCTTGTGAGAATGGTAGAGAAGACCTGATAGTATAAAAATTCATTGCACTGTTGGTGCATAGTAGTTAAATTCATTAGAGTTCTCTATAAGTTAGGTCCTGTAAGTTCAAAATTATTAACATATGCTTCAATCTGTTTGTTGTTTCAGATGGTGTAAATTGGAGGATGGTTCTTGTGGATTTGAGGAATCATGGGAAGTCAGCTGAAATTGAAGGCTTCATGCCACCTCATGATATGGAAAACGCTGCTAAAGATGTGGCTAATTTGGTGAATTCACAGGGTTGGGATTGGCCTGATGTTGTCATAGGGCATTCCATGGGTGGCAAGGTCGCCTTGCAGTATGTTGAGAGCTGCTCTCGTGGTGTTTATGGCCAATCAGCTCGATTGCCCAAGCAGGTGCTTGCTCTTTGTTGCAATTGATTGAAAATTTTATATCTAAGATCTTCTTTTGAAGTTCATTTTATGAATAACAGATCAGATTAGCTGTTATAAATGATGCATGTTACAGATTTATTTGGTGAATGATAGTTTAATTTCAACCGTGTTTTCTGTCCTATCATCTCGGTAAGCTTCTCTTTCTATGTGATAAAGTTGTAAAGTTTTTTCTATACCAGTGGGAGGTAGTAGGTACCCGGTGGAATAGTAGAGGTTCGCGAACTGGCTCGGACACCATTGTTATCATAAAAGATATACAACAACAACAACAACATACCCAGTAAAATCCCACTAGTGGGGTCTGGGGAGAGTAGAGTGTACACAGACTTTACCCCTACCCCGAAAAGGGTAGAGAGGTTGTTTCCGGGAGATTCTCCGCTCAACAGGAGAGACAATGTTATCAGAAAAGAAACAAAAGAAAAGGCATGTAACAACAAAAGATGCCAGAAAGAAATAACAACGAATAAATGAAAAGACAATAACACAAAACTATGCAAAACAACAATGTGAACATAACATAGACCGCTAACAAACCTAAACAAAACTCTATCAGACTACCCGGAACAAAGAAGGAAGAACTCTCGACTACACCCTAGCCTACCACCCTAATGTTCGACCTCCACATGTTCCTATCAAGAACCATGTCCTCGTAAATCTAAAGTCGCGCCATGTCCTGCCTGATCACCTCTCCCAAATACTTCTTAGGCCGCCCTCTGCCTCTTCTCGTACCTGCCAAAGTCAACCGCTCACACCTCCTAACCGGTGCCTCTAGGCTTCTCCTCCGCACGTGTTCGAACCATCTAAGTCGCGCTTCTCGCATCTTGTCGTCCACGGGAGCCACGCCCACTCTCTCCCGAATATCTTCATTTTTAATCCTATCCAGCCTAGTGTGCCCACACACCCATCTCAACATCCTCATTTCTGTTACTTTCTATCTTCTGGATATGTGAATTCTTGACTTGCCAACACTCAGCTCCATACAACATGGCCGATCTAACCACCGCTCTATAGAACTTACCTTTGAGTTTCGGTGGCACATTCTTGTCACACAGGACTCCAGACGCTAACCTCCATTTCATCCACCCCATCCTAATACAGTGCGTAACATCCTCGTCGATCTCCCAATCTCCCTGAATAATTGACCATAAGTACTTAAAACTTTCTCTCTTGAGGATGACCTATGAGTCAAGCCTGACTTCCACATCTGCTTCTCCCGTCACGTCGCTGAACTTACATTCCACATATTCCGTCTTAGTCTTACTCAACTTGAAACCTTTAGACTCTAGGGCCTGCCTCCATACCTCCAGTCTCCCATTAACACCGCCTCGCGTCTCATCAATCAGAACTATATCATCAGCGAACAACATACACTGTGGCACCTCTCCTTGGATATGGTGTGTCAGTGCGTCCATCGCCAGAGCAAATAAGAACGGGCTAAGCGCAGATCCTTGGTGTAACCCCATAACCACCGGAAAAGGCTCTGAACTACCTCCCACAGTCCTAACCCGAGTCATAGCTCCATCGTACATATCCTTTATCGCCCTAATGTTAGTCACCGACACACCTTTCACCTCCAGACACCTCCAAAGGACGTCCCTGGGGACCTTGTCGTATGCCTTCTCTAGGTCACACCATATGCAAATCTCTCTTCCTATCCATGTATAGTTCCACCAACCTCCTGATAAGGTGGATAGCTTCCGTAGTAGAACGACCCGGCATGAACCCGAACTGGTTTTCCGATATAGACACCGCGCTCCTTATACTCCCTTCCACCACCCTCTCTCAAACTTTCATGGTATGACTTAGTAACTTGATACCCCTATAGTTGTTACAATTCTGGATATCCCCTTTGTTCTTGTACACCGGAAACATTGTACTCCACCGCCACTCATCAGGCATCCTCTTTGTCCTGAAGATAACATTAAACAACCGAGTCAGCCACTCCAAGCCTGCTCTACCCGCATATCTCCAAAACTCTACTGGAATCTCGTCTGGTCCGGCCGCTTTGCCCCGACTCATCTTACCCATCGCACCCACGACCTCCTCAACCTTAATGCGCCTACAATACCTAAAGTCTCGGTGACTCTCGGAGTGCCCCAATTGCCCTAACACGATGTTTCCATCCCCCTTTTCACTCAGAAGTTTATGAAAGTACGACTGTCATCTTTGCCTAATCTGGGCATCTTCCATCAATACTCGACCGTCCTCGTCTTTGATGCACCTCACTTGATCCAGGTCGCGAGCCTTCTTCTCTCTCGCTTTGGCCAATAGAAATAACTTCTTGTTCCCACCTTTGCCCCCAAGTTCCTCATAAAGCCGACCAAAAGCAGCAGTCTTAACCTCTGTGACTGCTAATTTCGCCTCCTTCCTAGCCTCCTTATATCTTTCTTTGTTCGCTCTCCTCTGATCCTCATCAATGCTCTCTACTAACTTAATGTAAGCCGCTTTCTTGGCTTCCACTTTACCTTGGACCACGTCATTCCACCACTAGTCGCCTCGGTGCCCTCCAGAGTAACCTTTCGAAACTCCCAACACCTCTCTTGCTGCCTCCCTTATACAGTCCGCCGTCGTCGTCCACATAGCGTTAACGTCCCCACCACTCTTCATAAAAGATATAGTTGTTGAGTTTTTCATAGTAATATCCAAGATAGTACATTGACTATTTAAGCAATGTCCTCCTTCATTTAGTGCAATATGTTTTCAGGAAGTTTAAGTTACATTTTTGTTTATCCCTTATTACCCCCAGTAAGAAAAGAACCTTGTTTTGGAGATATTTGAAAGAAGAGAAATTAAAAGTAAAAGATATATAGACAACGTTAAGTATTTGCATTTCCATCTGTGTCGATACTTTCTCTCTCTTCCCCTTTTTGAATTCCCTTCTTTTCTATATGTTCGTAGTTCCATCCTTTTGCTTCCCTGATCTAGAATGCTTTACAGATAACTATTCTAAGTTCTAACCATGCAGGAGCTATAACCAGATGGTAGCCTGTATTTGAGAAGATAAAGTGCGCTAAAGTCAGAAAAATGTGAATGTACATAACTTTGTATACATGTATATTTTTTTTTTTTTCGTGGAGGGGCACACAGAAAGCCGTGGGAGTTTCCTTATGTAGGTTTTTGTTGTAGAAATACCTTATGATTCATCCCCACTATGTTATGTTTTTGCCTTCAGACCTCTTATTGTCCTTCCCTTTATAAAAAGGATAAGCACTTAACTTTTGCTGTGACCTAGATCTACTCTCTGAACTGATGCTTGAAAATAAGTCTCTTACTTGGAAGTCCTTGTCGTTTTGGAGCATCTACAAACTCTTGAATCAACATAAACCTGGAAACCGCTGCATGCGCTGCCCTAGCTTAGCTTGGCAGCCAAATCACACTTCCAAATTTGGTTTGCAGCCACTTTCCACAAACTATTCCAGTAAACGTGGAAATGACATGCAAAAGTGAGTCATGTGGGTGCTTTGATAACATACAGTTTCCAGAAATATCTGTGTAGTCGACTGCTTTTACCTACATCTGATTGTACCACTTGCATCGTGTCTTGCTGAATTCATATGCTAATTTATAGTTCACTCACCTGATGCAGAACAGCTGTGGGTATTGGATTCTGTCCCTGGAAAGGTGGACCCTGAAGATAGCAGTAGAGAAGTAGAGAAAGTTCTGCAAACACTGCAGAGCCTACCTTCATCAATCCCATCTCGAAAGTGGAGTCTCTATGCCCTCTGATCACTTTTTTCTTTAAACATGATATATGCATCATTTTGGTTGTGTGTCTATAGTAGTTGTGCTCAAGATGTACGTCTCATTATGGTGTCCAGATTGATACAGAATTATCCAACCAACTTGTTTTCAAAAAATTTCGGAGGATTTAGAAAACAGTCTAGCTAATTATTAATGGTTGGTCTGTAACATTCAATTGGACGTAGAAAACAGCAAGACTTGGAATGAGTGAAAAATCACATATTATGTGGTTTGCAGTAGTCTGACACTTCAAACATTTGCGCTTTTTATACTATGCCGTACATAGTAACGCTATGAGCTTGCCAGATGTCAAGGTTAAGGCTAAATTAACTTCTGGGAAGTAGAAAACCCAAGTGTATTTAGCATACAATACTTGCTCCTCTTTTCTACGAGCCTAATCTTGCCTACCTGAATATTCTCTTATTATTTTGTCAGTTGGTTACATGTTTTTGTATGTCGTTATCTCTGACATGAATTTTGCATTTCAGATGGCTGGTGGATCACATGTTGAAACTTGGGTTTTCAAAGGCGTTATCAGAATGGCTGGGAAGCAATCTTCAGAAATCAGGGGATCAGATGACATGGACCTTTAATATTGAAGCTGCTATTGAGATGTTTAATTCTTACAGGTAAACCCCAATCCATTCTTCAGTACTCTTGTCAGTTTTTCTAGTCACAAGAACCTTTTATTCGAAGGTTGTTTACTGAAACATGGAACTTATTAGGGAGAAAGATTATTGCCCTCTGCTGGAGCACCCACCTAAAGGGACAGAGATAGCGATTGTGCGTGCTGAGAAAAGTGATAGGTGGGATCCTGAGACTGTCCAAAAACTCGAAAGCCTTGCCTCCAATGGAGGTGGTGAATCTGAAGGCAAGATGTCATATCATATCCTTCCGAATTCCGGTCATTGGGTTCATGTCGAGAATCCAAGCGGGCTTCTTGAAATCATAACTCCCAAATTAGCTTCTCTTGTTTAGCCAGTTTAGTTGTTTCTCTTCTGGTATGCATGGGTCATAATTTAAACATTCTTGTAACATCTGCTTTCTTTCTTTCTTTCACTCCTTTCCATTTTAGGGATTTGCTTTGTACCAACTGAAAATGACATAGGAATTTACTCTTTGGCATACCTGAGCACTTGCTTGCTTGTCCCTCAGTCTTGTTTCTTGATTCAATAAATCGAACTGATGGTTTCCTGGTTGCAAGAATTTGGTATTTCCGGGCCATTTGCTTTCATCTGCTCTAAATTCCCTGGCTGCACCACAGCTAGAAGTATCCTTGCCGAAGTTCAATATAGTACAAATTTGAAAAGTCACAAGGAAATAATGTTCCTTGTCAGTCACAAACTATTAGCTAAGTGTCTTTGTTAATTATTCGCTAAATGTAGTAACAACGTTTATTGTAAAGTTACTCTTTTACTATTTGTGAGAGAATCTTTATAGAATCTTTGGGTCGTTTTGGTAGGATGCATTAGAGAAAATAATACATGCTTTAGCTTTTGGTATTACTAATCTCTTGTTTGGTACATTTTTCAACCTATGTATTATTAATGCAAGTATTAGTTATAACAAATATTTGATATTATCATATGTATGACTAATACATAGTAAACCATGGTATTAGCAATATCAAGGTTATTAATGCACGAATTAGTATGGTTAAATGCATGGTTAAAGACAAAATTGGATTTTAAGCTAAAGAATATGAAGATCTTTGTAAACAACTAATTTTCTTAAAATTATGTAATGCATTTTAATTTTTAATACACAACAATAAACAGTGGATAAGAAATAATCTTTGTATAACTAATGTTTGTATTACTAACCCATACATCACTAGTCTCTGCTTTATTAATACAACTTATTTAGCGGTATTCTTATACGCCCTACCAAACGACCCCATAAAGTGACGGATACAAGATTAGACAAGACTAGTACCTATTGAACATTTTAATCACAGGAATTGTAATTCTATCGAACACCTCATGCTATTTCTTCATCAAATCGAACTCCCACCATTATCATCTTCTCCCAGTTTTGGTGATTGATCACCAGAAATTTTCTTTTTAAAGTTTACTTTTGATCTTTTGTTAGTTTCTTTTGTAAAAGCAAAATACCTTACCTTTCCTATCTCATAACAAGTTTTACAATTCTTGTGGCCTTCTTCAGTGAAAAGTGAGATATTAAAATGAATGATATTTTTGAGAGGTGCTTTTAGTGAAAAACGAATACTCGCCAGAAGATAGATGATGAGAAAACAAAAGACAAGAAAAATAAAGAAGACGAAAAAAAGGGAGGGGAAAGGATCATAGGAAAGCTTTTATAAAAGCCTTCTTCTTTCTAATTTTTATTTTTTATTTATTTTACAGATGTCAATCATTGATTGGTTCGATAGAGCGTTTGGTAATCACGCTCTCATTTGAAAAGAGATGTGTCTAAGGTGTTCAATATGCACACTTTTAGTGGGCGTTTGGACATAAAAAATGTAAAATTCCCACACAAAAAATTCAAGTGAAAATGGTATTTAGAAATTAGAGTTGCATTTTGATATGAATATTATTTTGATTTATTTTTGAAGTTTTATGATTGATTTGAATGAAAATTTTGAAAAATAGCTTTTTGGAATTTTTCAATTTTTTGAAAAATTTCAAAATTCATCTCCAAGTGAAAATTGAAAATTTTATGATCGAACACTGATTTCGAAAAAAAGTGAATTTTTTTATGTCCAAACAGGCTCTTAGTAAGGCTAAAGTGTTCAATAAATACTCCGTCGACAATAAATTTGCGTCGAGAAAATAAAATCAAGATCGAAAATATTGCAACAATCATAGTATTCGATTTCAAGTAATTTGAGTGTACAATCTCTATGAATCCTCTGATTCTACTTTTCTAGTATAAATTCAAGGGCCTTTGAGCTTGATCTTGAATTTGAATTTTGATTTATCCGTCGTGAACACTTTGATTGTTGCCACGAATTGTATCACGAACAAGTAGCCTTGATCTTGAACGCTTTGTACTTGATTTGACTTCTTTCTTGATCTTGAATGCTTGAATTGTTCTTCATTCTTGAGCTTGAACTTGATTTCTTGAACTTGAACTTGATTGCTTGAAGCTTGAAACTTGTAGAGAAACTTGCGGCGTTTGATCCACGAGCTCTCTCTTGCTTCTTGTTATAACTTCTTGTCCTTTTTCTGGGTTATGAAGACCCCTATTTATAATTGTGGAAGGGAAGAGTTGTGATAAGAACAAACTCTTTCCGACCAATCAGATTGAAGAGTGACATGGCCGCATTTGATTGANTTTGATTGTTGCCATGAATTGTATCACGAACAAGTAGCCTTGATCTTGAACGCCTTGTACTTGATTTGACTTCGTTCTTGATCTTGAATACTTGAATTGTTCTTCATTCTTGAGCTTGAACTTGATTTCTTGAACTTGAACTTGATTGCTTGAAGCTTGAAATTTGTAGAAAAATTTGCGGCGTTTGATCCACGAGCTCTCTTTTGCTTCTTGTTATAACTTCTTGTCCCTTTCTAGGTTATGAAGACCCCTATTTATAATTGTGGAAGGGAAGAGTTATGATAAGAACAAACTCTTTCCGATCAATCAGATTGAAGAGTGATATGGATGCATTTGATTGGCCAGAACATGTCACTTGCACACGTGGCGCGATTTCACTGGTCCTTTAATTTGACTTGGCATGCCTTGTTATTTTGACACGTGGCATGATCCCACTGGCTCTTTTGTTTGACTTGGTGTGCCACGTCATTCGACACGTGACACCAAACTGGGCCTCTAGGAAAATGACATATTGGGCTTAATGAAGTGGGTTCATCATTTTAGCCCAATTAAATGGGCTGACCCAATTGATTAAGACTTATTTATTTAATCTATTTATATTGGACTTATACGACTAATTCAATTATATTAGGCCATATATTTATTTGGACCAATATATCTTGAATTTTAAAATATAATTCAAATTATTTTATTGAATTTGAATCCAATAAATTTCACATGCCTACATACTCATCGTAGTTGATGTGTCTAAATAAAATTTGGAGCCAACTTTAAGGGTCTGTCCATGTGTTTGGCATTTTAAGATTTTACTCTCCTAGGATGATATTTATATTTTAAGCAATTTTTAAAAGTTGTAGACCTAATGTGTATATACAATTATCCATATATTAATTTCTTTAAAAAATATATTGTGTTATTTGTCCTCGCATATATAAGGAATATCTTTTGTTAAATGGAATTGGATGACATCCCTTGCTAAAGAATGTTTCCGCCACTGAAACCTACTTTAATCTGTACTATAAGTCAACACATGATTTTGTTTTTCTCAAGCAATTGCAATCTTCAATAGAACTCTTACGAAAATATTCTAGCTTTATTTTTGTCATATAACTCCATGTATTAGAGCTAATCCAATTCTGAAAATTTAAAGAAGCTGGTGAGCAATTCAATTAACTGAGGCGTCATAATTTTTAAATAAGTGATCATATAATTAAAAGAAAGCCATGATAAAACTGAGTAGCATTTGGAGCTTTACAAAGCAAACCAGTTGGTAACTTTATTCTTAGAGATTTTAAGTTGGTTAATTTTTATTTTTATTTCTTACAGGCTTTAATTAAGTTCTTATTTTTATTATAATTTAAAGCATAAAATAAAATAGGACAAAAAGAATATTTTACCAACTGTGATATAAGAGTAATAGTCTGTTTGGCCAAGCTTCTCAAGAGGTCAAAAATATTTTTTTTCTCAAAATTCTTCTTTCCCTCTAACTTGAGGTGTTTGACCAAGTTTTTTTGGGGGAAAAAGTGCTTTTGGGAAGAAGCAAAAGCAGTTTCTGAGAAGCAGAAAAAAATAGATTTTTTCCCAAAAGGAGAAACAATTTTGACTTTTCTTCTTACCAAATATACCCTTAATAAAATATAATATATACCAAAATAACCGTTAAACCTAATACCTAGGATATCAATGTATAAATATTTCTTATTATTTTTAGAATAACTTTCTAATGTATAGTGACTTTAGGGGTGAATGCTTTTATATTTGTTGAATGATTTTTAATATAGTTAACTTATATTAAGATAATTAAGTACTTTTAAATTTTATTTTCATATTTTACTTAAATAAAATGAAAAGATTTAATTATTGCCTGTAATAGCAAATATTTAATATTACTTATTTACTTATAATATTAACTATTAAGTAAATCTATTCATGTCTTTATTTGTAATTTGAACTTAAAAATACTTTTTGAAAATCTTGGCCAAACAAAAAATATTGCTCAAAAGTATTTTTCAGAGTGATTAGCTAAACACAAACTGCTTATCTCCAAAAATACTTTTTTCAAGAACACTTTTAAAAAAAAAACTTCTCAAAATAAACTGATTTCTCCCGCTTGACCAACCAGGTTATAATTAACAAGATGGGGTCCATCCAGCACTCCATCAAAAGATTAGGGGCATTCACGATCCAAAATAAAGAAGAGGGACCTTTAAGATATTATCAAACTTCATCAAAACCCTAGCTATATAAACAAAGGCAGATGTATAAACACTCTTCCTCAGCTACTCGCACCACCTCCACTCCTAGGGTTTTTCAAGCTTCAGTAGCAGCTCAGCCGTCTCATCAGCAAATCAACCGAAGCCATGGTATTCTCTTAATTTCTATTTAATTACTGTGTAATTCACCGAATTAAACTCGTATGATCTTAATTAATATGGATAATGGAGTTTATTTGTTAGTACTTCTGCAAATGTACTGGAAATGTTACAATTATTCAGCTTGATTCGTATCCGAGAATTTAGATTCTTAATAATGTTTTAGCAAAGTAAATGTATGCTGATGGTCTTAAGTTTGATAATGGATGGTTCTTAAGCATTTTATAGATTTAAGTTTTTTTTTTAATATTTTTTTTAAAGTAATTCCGTCAAGTTTATGTTGATGGATTGTATTGGATTTATAGTCTAAGAGAAGGACCAGGGAGCCCAAGGAAGAGACTGTAACCCTAGGACCAGCTACCAGGGAGGGTGAATTGGTCTTTGGTGTTGCCCACATTTTCGCCTCTTTCAACGACACTTTCATCGTAAGTTCTTGATTTTTTCTTCCATGGTACTTGTTCTGGTTCGTAGAAGAAGCTAAAGGATTGAATTTGAGCTTGTATGTTAATTGCAGCATGTGACTGATTTGTCTGGACGGGAAACAATGGTCCGCATTACTGGTATGTACTCTGTAATGTGGGAGTAGTTACATTTGTGTAGTCTTTTGTTCTTGATTTCAACGTTAGTGGGCTAATGAAAAACTTAATTTCTTCAGCCAAAAAAGGATTTTATAACCACACAGTAAGCAGATTGTAGGTTTCCTGTTTTTTGAATTTTCTTGTAGAAAATGTATGACTTTGTACTACAATTTTACAACAACTTCTACACCTCAATCCTAAACAAGTTGTGTCTACGTGCATCCTCATTGACCATGTTTCTCCATTTAAACTCATCTCATGCCAATATTTTACAAAATAATTCGTTATATATATTAATCACTAAAAGGCTAAACAACTCCTAGAAAAGCATAGGACATAAAGTGTAAGTGTTAACGTAACTAAAACCTATTTTGAATTTAATGTATAAAATGCATGGATTTTTTTAGATTCTGAATGAAATTGGCTAACACATTTTGTCTCATCTTATCTGTTTATTTGGTATTATTTATCTTCCTCAACTGGGAAACCAGTTTGGAGGATCTGTCTTTTTCACTTAGACTTGTTCTACTTTACAGGTGGTATGAAGGTGAAGGCTGACAGAGATGAATCTTCTCCTTATGCTGCTATGCTTGCAGCACAAGATGTTTCTCAACGATGCAAGGTAAGGCAATATTGATCAGCTTGTTTTCACAGTTTCTTCCCTTCATCAGTTTTATGATATATTAGTTCAAGATATACATTCCACTTTTTAAGCCACTAGAAGATACAAAAAGAACCATGTTTTGGATTCCATTACTTTGTGAGGATTACAACATAGGTGTTATGAATTGTAAAATTTTTTTAGCTTTAGCTTAGGCTTTGTAAGACTGTGTGCTTGATCAAATGTGTGTTTACTTTTGGGCATATTGCGTTCAAGCTTTCAGGTTTTTGACGGTTCTATTTAAATCATGCATGTTTTCTATTAAAATCATTAATTTAATAATGAATGTTCAGTACCCTTGTCCATAGATGCTTAGCTTACCTGAACTCTGTTCCTTTATGTTTTAGCTTTTTTTGAACATCTCTTGCTGATGAAAAATGTAATATTTGCTGATTTGAAGGTTGTACTTGGTCTTGATTTATGTAATATCAACCCATGTAAGATTGTCTGACGACTATTCGATGATTCTTTTACCTATACGCCTTGTTATTAATAATGTTGTGTGTCTACCATGTCCAAGAATGAGTCAGTTGTCTGAATGACCAAAGCAATTCAAAGTTGAATCTGGAAGTAGAGTGAAAGTCTAATTGTTTGATTAAAAAATATTTCACATTAGATTGTGCATAAAGGTTTTAATGTCATTTCTAGCTGCCTTTGGTGTTCCTTGAGGTGTATTTTAATAGCTTGAAAGTCAAGCTGATTTGCAACTCGCTTTTTTGAATTAACAGGAGCTTGGAATTAATGCTCTTCACATTAAGCTTCGGGCTACAGGAGGTAACAAAACTAAGACTCCTGGTCCTGGTGCCCAGTCCGCTCTTCGAGCCCTTGCTCGATCTGGAATGAAAATCGGACGCATAGGTAAATGTCTTCTGTAATTGTTGAGTAGTTCAGTATCATCTGCCGGGCCTAATTGCTTCGGAATTCTATTGTATTGACTACCTGCTCTAATCTTTTATAGTCTTTAGTTTAGCTTCATAAATTTGAAATGCTGCTGAAAGTACGTTTTGTTTTATTTTGTCAGAGGATGTTACTCCTATTCCCACGGACAGCACTCGCAGAAAGGGTGGTAGAAGGGGAAGGAGGCTGTGAATTCTTCTCAGCACCATACTTGCTGCATGGCAGAATATTTTGGTCAAGGGTTGCATCTTTGATTGTCTTTTTACATCTTAGATTTAAACATTTTGTAGCCTCAGTACAAGGTCATTTTGACTTATGATCAGTTGGAATTTTGCAAGCTTGTGAGGTAGCAAGTATTTCGTTGAGTTGGATTCGTAAGTTGTCTTTGTTTTTGATGATTGAATTTTTGTTGCTTCTTCCTTATTAACGTTGTGTTTTATAGACGCACATCTCTAACAACATTATAGCAAATAGCAATCCAAACAAGTGGATGAGTTTAAAAGTACTAATACGTAACAATATTAGAGCTGGAACAGCTGAAAACTGAGTGGGAATAATTTAATACCACTACTTTTAAATCAATATCCTCTGGATGCACATTGCTTTTAGCTGTTTGACTGTTTGAGACCTAATACTTTGATAGCTGTTTGAACTATTAGCTTTTTTGTAGAAGTGATTAAATTGAGTAACTTTTCTTTATTGCACTGAGGGCAAATTTGAAGACTTTCCAAATGAGTAGGGCAAATAATATTGGCTGTGAAAGTAGCTTAATAGTTTTAGCAAAGATATCAGTAGCTCATTTATAGTTAAGGTGGTGTACGATGTAACAACGTAGCAACAAAAAACTTAGTGTGATCTCACCAGTAGGGTCTGAGAGGGTAATGTGTATGCAGATCTTACCCCTATCATGTGAAGATAGGGAGGTTATTTTCGATGGACCTTCACTCAGGTGAACTAGTGCATAAACCATGGAAAGCAATAGTAACATGGCATATTCTCCTATCATGTGAAGATAGAGAGGTTATTCTCGATAGACCCTCACTCAGGTGAACTAGTGCATAAACCATGGAAAACAATAGTAACATGGCATATTACCAACAAGTCAACAACAACAGTAAAACAAGAAAACTGAAGCGATCGGTAATAATACAAGGTCTAGGTATATAGAAATATGAGAATACTATTAATCCTACAAGAGAAGGATACTCTCCCGACTACCTACTAGTCTTCCACCATAATTGTCGATCTCCACATCTTCCTATTATTAGAGTTGAAGAAGTGAAGATGTACTATATCTTGCCTTATCACTTCTCCATAATATTTTTTAGGCTTGTCTCTATCCTTCCTCAGACCCACCATGACTAACCTCTTAAACACCTCCTCACTGGGGTATTTGGATATCTGTTTTTTACATGCCGAACCATCTCAACCTCGTTTCCCACCACTTGTCTACCACGGGTGTCACTCCCACCTTGTCCTTCGTTCCTGATTTTATCTTTCTTAATATGCCCACACAATACTCATCTCCGCTACACAATGGTAATAGTTATTTCCAAAATTGTGGTTTACAGCTATGGATATTTATTCTTTTAACAAAATACATACGTAATTTATAAGCCATTGCGTTAGTTTTTATTACAGTTGGATATGTATATCTCGAACGATTATAATGTGATGGACATTGAAAGAAGCCTCTGCAATCCAAACAATAGACCTAGCCATTCGCAGTATATTTAGCTGCTTAAATTTCTTCTCTCCCTAATATATCTTTGGAGCATTACCAAAAATAGTTGAGGTTAGCCAGAACAACGCAGAAGAGGCGAGTCAGCTTAAGAAATAAGAATTGCTTAGCTGAAAGAATCAGTATAGTTGTATTCTGCCCTCTTAAGCAGGCAAAGCTACATGGATACCCAGTATAAGGTTGTTACATGGATCGCTTGTAGTTAATCTTTCTTGATGTACAGTGACGTAGTCAGGAATTTCCGTTTAGTTTTGGCAAACAAAATGGCCAATATTTAGACAAATAATTGAACCTGTGAACAATATATCACTTTGAAGACCCTGTTGGACTATCTCACTCAACTATATTTAGGGCGTAAAATGTACTAATATATAACCATATAAAGTAGGAGTAATATTTGATCTATATACCCTACATAATTTTTAAGAGCGAAGGGTATTCACTTGACCACCCATGTACGTAGCTACGCCACTGATTTGCAATGGGAACGTTCATTCCATTTTTCGATATATTTGAGATAGGATTAGAGACAATAACAGAAATCTGGCACGATGTTAATATTAAAAAAATGCATCATTCAAGTTAAAAATCTATAGACTGTCTTTGAGACAGAACATAAATGTAAAATCATAACTATTTTTCTTTTTTCCTTTGGTTTTAGTGCAGCTTAGCATCGGCCATGCTCCAGGCATTTAGAGTCTCAATTGTGATTGCTTCTGTGCCATTGTTGAAGGCAAATAAACGTGCATTATCAAAGATTGCTAATGTTGGATAAACTCTTGATGTAATACATGTTTTTCCTCCAGCACCAAAACTTTCCACTACTGAGTTATCAATCTGCAAATATAACTAAATTATCAATACACACAAAATATATATAACCATGTAAATTAACAAATAATAAGAGAGAATTCAAGATTCTTTTGAAGAAAGGAAGAGAGCTTACCAAACTCCTAAGAGACAACTTCTTGTCTGCTAAATCTACATCCACATATCCCGCAAACGACGGTTTGTACATAGTTGTTTCATTCTTGAGGGTTGACCTGATGACACCAATAAATATAATTTAACAAATAAATCAATCAAATGAAGTTAAATAGCTATTTAACCAATTGCTAGAGATGTAAAAACAAGTCTTAACAGAGAATTATGAAAATAGTTGCAACTTAATTTATGGTGGGACTACAATGAACAACAACAACAAACTCAGCATATTCCCATAAGGTGGGGTCGAGGTCTGGGGCGGTTGTGGGTACATCGACCTTTACCCTATCTAGTGAAGGTAGAGATGTTGTTTCCAATAGACCCTTGGCTCAGAAAAAGGTTTGAGAGAACAAGATTCATATTTGTTAATGAAATGTAAAGAACAAACCTTGAGGCATCAGAGCACATGAGAACCTTGTATTTGTCTTGAGCTTTAAAAACTCTGAAGAAAACAGGTGTGTATTCTTCCAAGTTTTTAGAAGCCAAAGTTATGAGTCCAAATGGACCGAGTCCACCTTGGACCGTTGAACCCTTAATGGCGCATACATCTTGCGCGTAAAGATCAGCCCAACTAGGATCAAATGGTTCTGCCTTGTCCAAACTTGCGAACGAGAAAGTCACTTCAACATCAGCCTGCAATTTTCATGAATATTGCTCTAAGTCAGACTTAGTTTGTCTCAAATATAAGTATAAAAATGAAGTCCAAACCTGTGCAACTGTGATTCCTTTGATTTCAATCTTTTCTCCCTTGTACAACTTGTGATTACTTAGTTGGACCTTTTCCTTTCTTAGAGTTTCTAATTCTTCAACAGGCCATTGAACCAATTGCTTTCCACTTGGATCAAGCCATAGTTTGCGAGGGATAGGATGGACTCCAGCCCATCCTTTCCTGACATCGTCATCAACAGTATCTGATTCATTAGCCCAACCCAACATAATTCTTCGATTCTTGCTAGGGTCGTAGAATGATTTGGACGCGTAATAATTACCATAGTCAAGTCTCAATCCCTTCCATCCATCAACAGAAGTGTTATCCGGAGTGTACCTATCTTTTTTAGTGTCATAGGTACCAACTGTGTAGTACTCAAACCTCGTTACGTCAAGGCTAACCTTAAGAACATGCTTAATGTATTCACCATTGTATGAGGTGTCCAAACCATTTGTATGCTTTAATGACACTGGGAAAAAATCAGGACATTCCCAATTTCCAGTATTGGTAGCTGTATGAAGTGAATGTTTGGCTTTGGTCCATTTCATGAAGTCTTTACTTCTGTATAATATTGCCTTTCCCCTATGATTCCTCACACTCCCAACCAAGATTCTCCAATGACCATCTCGGCCCATCCAAGCTGTCGTTGGGTCTCGAAATTGAGTCTTGTTGATGCTCATGTCAGCAACGATTAACGGATTGTTATCGGGCTTGATCCATTTACGGAGATATGGATCAGACAAGTTAGCCGGGATCGCGTAGTTTTGGACTTGTGTCCTGTTAGCATCTACAATTCCAGTGTAGAGAATAATGGGCTTATTGCCTGGCAATATTGTAGCTGAACCTGACCATGTTCCAAACTTGTCAAATATTTTGGAAGGGTAAATAGCAGGCTCAAGTGGTATCCAATTAATCAAATCTGTTGAGACTGAATGGGCCCAAACTATGTTGCCCCAAACTGCTCCTTTTGGGTTGTATTGGTAGAATAGATGGTACACTCCATTGTAATACATTGGGCCTGTGAGAACAAAAGTAACAGAGAAAAAGGTTATGAGTAAAATGAAATTTCATTATGGCTAGTATTAGGAAAAAAAACTATAGTACAAAAGAAAATTTCTGACTCACCATTTGGATCTGTGTTTGTTTGAAGCATCCAAGAAACCATGGAAAAAAAATCGAGATTGATTAGAAAAATACAATTAAAAATGCACTCGAGACACATATATAGCAAGAAACCACACCTTAATTGTCGGATATTCAAAAAAAATATATTTGTGAAACCTAAAGGTAGCATAAACAGAGAAATGATCATCCAATTAATTAAGTATCTAGATGAAGAATGCACATATTTTGAAGTTTTGATGGAGGAGTTTTCACTGTCACTGAGCAAATGCAGACCCCAAGAACTAATTAGTGGATTAAATGAAAGGTGAAAATACAGAACTCGAGGAATTGCAAAAAGATTAGTGGTCTTTTTCTAGTTCAACGTAGAACTAAAGGGCAGCTATTTAGCATTCATACGGGATATCAAGGGGTGTGATATAGACCGTCTATTCTAATATACTCTAATACAAGTATTCGTGACTGCTTTCACGACTTGAACCCATGACCTATAAATCACACGAAAATAATTTTACGGTTGCTCCAAAGTTTCCTTTTCAACGTAGAACTAACTCTACCCTAATTTTTTGTGAGTTCCTGAAGGGAACCAACTCATGCAAGCCCCATAATTTTAAATTGCAAATATACCTTAACTACGAAATCAAAAAGGCCCTACATCCCTTGTCCATGAAATGTGAAAAAGAAGAAAAAATTTACTGCGGGATCCAAGAAATGATGAAGTATTTCTTTTTTTGTTTTTTTGAAGTAACTGAATTATAATAAAACAACTTGTTTGGATATGTAATAAAAAAGAAGTCAAAGATAACAGCAATCAAAAGAAAAAATTAAATGAAGACAAAAGATGCCCAGAAGTTTTAAAACCGAAGACTTCCTTACAAGTTGCCATTGTTGTCCAAAGTCATTTGGACTTTTCTTTAGATAATGAAAATTAAAAGAGGGTCGTTTTCTGGTTCTTTAATTCCTCTCTTTCTGATTGTAACAACAAGGATTATTATTATTATTATTTGTGTGGAATTTTACGTGTTACTTCAGCAAAGAAAAAAGAAGAATAGAGAATTCTACGTACGTGTTACAGATAGTGAGATAGATACATGGATTGTCAAGAGAACAAACAAAATGTGAACTTTAAATATTTATGGTTAAAACTTCCTTTTTAGCTTTACATCATATGTTTTGGCTCTATGTTTCACATACTTTAGGGCATTTTGGCTTCTATATCACTTCATATTCACATGTCCTATACTATATTATATGACAAAATTTTCTTTTGGGTCAGATTAATCGGCCACCACCCCCCCCCCCCCCCACCCAACCCCT
The DNA here is from genome assembly GCA_005239505.1 of Nicotiana paniculata. NCBI lineage: Eukaryota > Viridiplantae > Streptophyta > Magnoliopsida > Solanales > Solanaceae > Nicotiana > Nicotiana paniculata. The sequence goes on along the minus strand of ML342959.1, from coordinate 2,948 downwards.
TGGGGTCGAAGTTGACTATATCATATTAAATCTTTACTTATTTTTTTTAGTCCAAAATAAGTGATTTTTTTAGATTTTCAAAATAAATTAATTATTTTTTTCTACCTTGCTCTTGGAGTAAATAGTGCTGGAGTATGTGTTAGGAGTATTTACGTGAAAAGAGAGTAAATGTTAATATAATTAATTTAATTGCTAATTGATTAATATTAAAATATAATTTTTTTAATCTGTGTGAAAATAGCCAAAAAATCATTTATCTTGGACCGAAGAGAGTATCATCTGCTATATAATATTTCTACAGATATTAATGCTCAATGTAAACAAAATATCATGCATCAAGCCCACTTGATCAGCTTAGAATAATGTTACCTACACTTTATTTTATCCAAAAAAAGGAGAAAGGGGATTGGTTTGCCATTTATTGCAACAGGTTCAAGGTCAAATCTCCCTACTTTGAGACTAAGATCACATGTGAAACCATATAGTGTTCAAAATATTAAATGAAGGAATTAATCTATTGGTGATTTTTGGAAAAAGGCATGGATTACATCTTGTGTATTTAATGCACATATCACTTTTCTTTGCTTTTCAAGAAGTCAAGTACGAGAAGTAATTTTGTCCACAAATTACAATTCATGCATCCTTATTTGTTTTCCGATAAGCATTTCTACTAGCGTGTGAATAAAGTCTCACATAAAAAGTATTTAAAAAAAAAGAAAATTACTTATAAGGAGCTAAATATTTTTAATGGTGAAAGATCTTTTGGAGAAAATCGTACGAACTTTTCTAAAGCGGACAATATCACACAATATTAAGAATGTTTTTAGACCGTTTTAGCCCAACAAATTTTATATCCCGATAACCTAACTGCAGGATTTTCACCAAAAGAATTTAAAAAATAAATACATGAAGAAATTAAGAAATTCCACATTTAATATATGTACAACTTTGCCCCTGCCAAATCGTATATAAATGCTAGAATGAAATGACAGTTTTACAGTCAAGTTTAAATAGCTAGCTATGCAGAACCCTTCTTTTATTGGTACCAATTTTACATAAAAGATACTTGAGTTATGACTATAAAATTCTGAATTCACCGCTTATTATAGTAGAGTCAAATTTCAAACAAATAACAATGATTTATATATATAAGTAGAAAAAGACAGGCTTGAATGCATCTATAGAACGGCAACATTTATTAATTACAAATTATTAATAAGTGACTCTACTCGTCATGGGCAACATGTAGTTTGGTTAACTCAAAAGCTGTCAGAGTATTATAACAAATAAAAATAAATCAACATTTCCAGTCAACAAGACGCGAACCAATCAGGCAATAATTGAATAAACAAAATCTGCAAGTTATTCAGAGATGTGAAAACCTAAAATTTAGCTGAAAGAGATAAAAACATGCATGAATTACGAAAGTAATTTTTTCTTTGATTAGAATGCAATGAATTTAATTATTACACCATTATCCAAAAGAAGAAGAAGAACAACAACTCATAAAACATTTTAATTAATTCAGAACTCACGACGTCTAAATCATAAATGGAGACAAATTAGACAGAGACATGAAAACGTACCGTTAATCCAGTTTTTAGGTGGTTGAAAATGGTAACCAGTTCTGTGGACATGTTTAACATTAGCAGAGGTAGTAGATTGCAGGTGCATATAAAGTTTGTGAGAAGCATGGACACCACCATTGTTTGAAACAAATACAAAGAAACACAACAAAAGAACCAAAAGAGAAGAGTTTCTTAAAAACTCCATCTCTAAATCCTTTGCTTTTTGTGTTAATTAAAGAGAGAGAGAGAGAAGTGTTGTGAAGTAGAAGAAAGGATGTGAAGAGTATTTATAGAGAAAAGAGAAATATGAAGACTACGATTATATTGTTTACTTTTCAAAAATGCAACGTTGAATAAATGTTTTGATAAATAGAAAATTCTCTGATGCTTCTCTTATCTTGTTTTTCCTCCTTTTGTTTACCGTTTTTTCCTCCCACATGGCTAATGGCTTTTGCCATTTGTTACTTACTTTCTTTGTGTGTATGCAAGTTGACTTGGACTTTTAAAGTTTTCTTTTGTTTTTTTTGAGAAACATGTTACTGTCATTGGATCACGGTGTGTTATATTTAATTTAATTTTTTTTTATTTTATATTTGTTTTCCAACAGAACTTTTTAGACAATATCAATAAATGTTTCTGTCTTTAAATAAATATTTTCCATTATATTAGGGGATAGAGATTGAAAAGGGAAAACGAAATGATTGAGAATTGAACCTAACACTTTTATTTTACCAAAAAAGTATTAACCTTTTCTTAAAACGAATTAATAGAGAGATGGGATAAATCCTAACCAACGATAATTAACTTCAGATCGAAGAACATTAAGTAGGAAAAATCGATAATAGTTAGATTTATGACCCGTCGCGATTATAAAAGATGTTGAGTGAAGATAATGGACTTACATTCTCAATATTCACTACTAGAAATCTGGTAAAAAGCGACCAACGTTAGTCGCTTATATCAATTTACCGACCAAAACGCGTCCAAACACGCTTGGTCGCTATATTGGTGGTCCTTTTACCTTAGCGATCAAAGTTAGTCGCTAATTAGCGACCAACTTTGGTCGGTATAATATTTTAAATAATTTAAATTTACCAACTAAAGTTGGTCGGTATATTTAAATTATGATATTTAATTAATTATTATAATTTAAAAATTACCGACCAACGTTGGTCGGTAAATTAAAATATAATTTAAAAATATATATATTTAACAGTACCGACCAAAGTTGGTCGCTAATATTAAAATCTGGGTTGGTCGCGAATGTTTAATTTTTTATAGTCATAAGCGATCAAGGTTGGTCGCTAATACCCATATATTTTTTTTAATAGGAAAGCGACCAACTTTGGTCGCTTTTCTGGGTTATAATTTTGGCATAAA
>ML342958.1:0-33923 GCA_005239505.1 Nicotiana paniculata | reverse complement strand
AAGAAGAAGAAGAAGAAGAAGAAGAAGAAGAAGAAGGAGGAGGAGGAGGAGGATGAGGAGGAGAAGAAGAAAACGAAGGAGGAGAAGGGGAGGAGAAAGAGGCCTGAAGTTGTTTAAAAAGTGGGTACAAGTTAAAACTTTTTTAAAAAATGAGTATAGGTTAAATGAGGGTGACCAAATTGGGTGCCCCATGCAATTTTTACTACATGTGCTTATGTGACAACTCTTGCTTCAACGGGGTAGTGTTTTGGAGAAATTAAAAAATAGCCAGATTTACAAGTTCAAAAGTAATCAAAATTTAGTCACTTTTCATGTAAAGATAAATCTGAACGAAAACATTGTTCAAAATTCGAAAAATATTTCAGTAAAATATACTGAATTTCCAGTATAATACTAGAGTTCCAGCATTAGTATTCTGGAACTCCAGCATAAGTATACTAGACTTCCAGTATAATATACTGGACTTCCAGCATAATATACTGGAGTTCCAGTACAATGTGTCGGTCTAGCATAATAGCTAAAATGATTATTTTAGGTTGTTTACATTTTAGTTTTGCTGCTTCACCGTATCTTATTACTTATATTCAAAGAATTTATAACCCTTTGTTTAAAGGTATTCCTAGAAGTACTTGTACAGCTGATGTTTTTAGGCTTTTTGGACAATATCATACATATATACGTTATTTGTTCGTCGGTCTTTCTTGTAGAGTTTCTCTTACTTCTGATATTGGTCGTATTGTAAATGGAAATGATTATTTGATTGTTACATGCCATTGGATAGATGATAATTTTTGTATGCAAAAAAAATATGATGAAAATCAAAGTCATATTGGTGCATTTATAAGTAATACTATCCATGAAGTTGCTATATTCTATAATCTTGCATAAAAAGTTTTGTGTATGTAATTTGATAATGCTTCTAACAACAATGCTGCTATTATAATATTAAAATTGCATCTACACCCACCACTTCCTGAAATATTTCATGTTAGATGTGCATGTCATGTTTATAACTTGATTGTGAAGAGTGGCCTTGAATTACTTAGAGATGATATCACTTTAGTTAGAAGAGTTATTGGTGCAATTCAAGGAAATAATAGAAATGCTAGATTAAATGCATTTAAGGAAAAATGTGTACATTATGGACTAAAACCAAGACGCATGCCTGAAGAAATAGTTACTAGGTGAAATTATACTTATTTATTTTTAAGATGTTGATATAAATATAGAATGCCTATAACTGAAGTTGTTAATTCGCATTGTACCGATCCTAGTTGTTTGTTAACATTTAGAGCTTGGGATGTCATAGAAGATGTTGTAAAAAATTTATGTGGCTACACTTTAGTTTTCTGGAGCTTATTGTCCTACTATTGCAAATGGTTTAGTTCATATTGTTGTAATTTCTCTTTTACTACATAATTTGAAGAAGAAAGAAGGATATACTTCTGTTGTTGAATCTATGCTAGATAAGTTTAAAAATATTTCTACCCAATTTCCCATATTTACCTAATTGGTGCTATTTTAAACCCTACTATCAAAATGGTCACTTGTCACCAATTAATCAGTACTTTATTTACTTATATAGATATTGGATCAACTGAAACTCCTGATATTGACACTTGTATTTCTGATCTGCACAAACATTTACAAACTTTATATAATTATTATACTAACATTGTTGATGCTTCTTCTATTGTAGATGCAACTATTCCTTCAAGTTCAGTTTCAACATCTGGGACCTGTGTTTTGGATGATAATGATGTGTTGAAGATTATTTGATTTGGTCTACACTAAGAGAGCATCAACAAACCAGTAGCAGGAATATTGATGAACTCCAATTCTACTTGCAAAAGTCAGCAGAGCCCCGCACAAAGGAATTTCTACCGCTGGGTTGGTGGAGGAGCAACTCAAATCAATTTCATGTTCTTTCGGCCATGGCTCGAGACGTGCTAAATGTGCCGATTTCAACAGTCGCATCAGAGAGCGCATTAAGCCAAGCAAGGCTGCAACTAGGAAATACCTGTCATTCATTGGGCAACAACACTTAGGAAATTCTAGTGTGCTTCAGAGATTGGATAAGATCAGTATGGCAAAATCAAGGGCATGGCAAGGTATATGAAGCGGAGGACCAAGAAATTGGAGATATAATGGTTTATGATTCCGATTCAACTAATGCCGGAAACCAAGAACTTCGTGTTGACATGAATGAACATACAAAAATGATGCAAATCATGTGATGTACTATTTCTTATTTTTTATAATTGTTGTAAACTATTTATTTGCAAGTTCCAAAAAAAATCAAAAAAGAACTTGTAAATTAATTTGAAGTACTATATATTATTCAATAAACATCAAATGAAAGCCTTCGGAGCTTGATCCTTACATATTGCCTATTGGTCTTATTATATAATTTTTTGAAGCCACTTACTTTCAAATTTCAATTTTAAAATTCAAATTTAAAATTTAAAATTTAAAACTTTAAACTTCAAAGTTTAATTTTAAGCCTTAATTCTAAGCCTTAAAAGTTTGCCAACACTTAAGTATCAATAACATTCAATAAGAAAAACAATTTACTTTAAAAAAAAATAATAATTAACCCGGCCAGATCCGGACCCGTTAAGCCCGAGCCCAGGCGGGCCAAAAAAAACCTGCAATGTACAGCCCGTTAACTCAACCTGCTAACCAGCCCGAAACATTAAACAGACGGGCTGGTTTTTTTTGTGTACAGCCCATCCTAGCCTGCCCGTTAAAAACCCATAGTTCATACACAGGTGCTCCAATCTCCAATATATTATGTTGGAACTTTCCGCGTGTTGGAGTTCCAGCATAATATGCTGGAAGTTCATACACAGGTGCTCCAATCTCCAATATATTATGTTGGAACTTTCCGCGTGTTGGAGTTCCAGCATAATATGCTGGAAGTTCATACACAGGTGCACCGATCTCTAATATATTTTGCTGAAACTTTCCGTGTTGCAGTGAAATAGTGGTTATTTTTCAATGACTTTGCAAACGCTAGCTATTTTTGAATGACTAATCCGAAAACTGGCTAGCCTGTGCTATTTTTACTAGTAATTGCGCAGGCTAACCGCTTTTCAGCCTTATAATTGAAAAATAGTCATTGTCATGAAATTTCAAATTCCATAAGTAATAATATCCTGGACTTTCACATGTGAAATTTGGAACTCTATGAAACTGATTATCTTTTAATTACATAAGTAAAAAGTGACTATTTGTGAATTTTGCCTTTTTATAAAAAAGGGCAGCCTGTCGCATTAAGCTCCCGTTATACGGGGTTCGAGAAAGGGCCGGACCACAAGGGTCTATCGTACACAGCCTTACCCTGCATTTCTGCAAGAAGCTGTTTTCACAGCTCGAACATGTGACTTCTTGGTCACATGGCAACAACTTTACTAGTTACGCCAAGGCTCCTTCAATTTTGCCCTTTTATAGGCACACATTTTTCCAGTCCAAGATTTCATCTGCTGTCAATCTAGAATATCTATCTCCGAAATGGTTGCAGTTTGAATCCCAATGGCCTCTGCACAATTAGCCCTTCCCTGCCCTCTATTTGATATAATATGGAGAAAGAGAAAAGAATATATGAATTAGACAACAAATAATGGAAATGCATATAGAATAAAGTCGAATTGAAAAGCTTTTCAAATCAGTAGCATGTGTATAATATTCACATGTACTCTGCCTATTACGGAGAAAAATAGTGCACTTACCTTTCTCCTTGGCTGATGCCTAGGAAGATTTGTACACATTTCTACACATTAACGATAGTAAATCAAATACGAAGATAGTTGATCAAATTATTCTGCTTATTTATAAGTTTCACACTGTAGCAACAAAACAATTGAACAGCTTCAACAGATAACAGATTTATCACAAGGAATAAACTGTCATATCCCAGTTTTACCGCTCAAAAGGGAAAGAATCAACAAGTTTAAACTATCATATCCAGTGGCGAAACTAAGAATTTTACCAAGGGTATTCAAATTTGAAAGAACTGAAAAAAAATTCCCTACAAAGAGTGTTCAATATGTGTTATATACCTCAAAAACACAATATTTTATCTATATACACAGTGCAATTTTTCGATGAAAGATGGTCAGTTTGTGACCATGTGGCTTCACCACTGGTCATGACCTGCCACATGCTCACTTGTCTAGAGTTTTCTTCCAGCTATTCTTGTTCCATATATGTGGAACTCGTCCAAGTTCAGAAATTAGAATAATGAATATATAACACAATTATAGCAAGGAATAGAATAAATGCTTCTCAATCCTTTACCTGACGGAAAGAGATTCAAAAATGATAGAGCTAGTGATGTGAGGTGCAAAGAGAAATATCTGCACTATCAAAACTTACTATAAATAGATGTCAAATGACTCGCTATGTCAAGCAAGCGAGCCATAAGAAACTAGAACACGAATACAAGAGTCAATCTCTGTTCAGTTTCAGACACATTCAATGGCATCACTTCAGTGCCAAAAGCCAGTTGTGCAACAAACTGTCTGCCAAAAAACCACCACTGTGACTTGCCACAAAGCAAACAATGAGCACCACTCTTTTGCTGACAAAATGAAAGAGATGACAGGCAAAATGTTCCACCACGAGAATCACGGTCAGCAATCCGCCTGCCATGGCTCCAAAACTCAACAATCAGCATGTCATGGCTCCGCTGCTATGCATGGAGGTCATGCTAACCATAGCCAGCAAACTGCATGCCACGGCTCCAAAACTCAACATTCAGCAGGCCATGGCTCCACTGCTATGCACGGAAATCATGCTAACCACAACCAGCACACTGCATGCCATGGAGCCAAACCTCAACAATCAGCAAGCCATGGCTCCACTGCTATGCACGGAAATCATGCTAACCACAGCCAGCAGACTGCATGCCATGGCGCCAAACCTCAACAATCAGGATGCCATGGCTCCACTGCTATGCAAGGAAGTCATGGTAACCACAGCCAGCAGACAGCATGCCATGGCTCGAAGAAGGAAGGGGGTTTCATGCATAAAATAGGTGATCAGCTGAAGACCATGAGGAGAAAGAAGAACAAAGATGGACGCTGCAGAGATGGCAGTGATAGCAGCAGTAGTAGCAGCAGTGATGAGAGCGACAACGAGAACTGTGGAAGGAACAAGGTATAGCCTATTGTCTACCTTTTGCTTCTGTATATTTTGATGTTCACTGATGAGGAAAAAGATGGTCATTTCATTGTTGGTAGTTGGTAGGTATTATAAATGTTTCACAAAATCGATGTAAAACTTGGGACATCTACAAACTATGGAAGAGAACAGATTTTGGAATCTGTTAGTTTTACCTTCCACAATCCTCACTTTCATAAAGATAGCTGTTTTACTAGTTACACTGACGCCTAAAGTCTTCTCTCATTTTTGCAGAGGGAGAGCTGCTGAAGAAGTAAGCTGCAATACTCAATAAGAGACAGAAGCTATACTACTAATGAACTGTTGCTCAGTAATAATGTACTTTGTCTGAAAGCGATGTCTGTGTCTGTGAGAGAAAGCTAAGTGAGGATGTGCAATATGAATAAATGATAATACTTCAATGTACCCATTACCTATGGTCTATCCAATGATGAAATAAGCTTCTGAGATCAATATTATCTCTTGCTTTTGGGACAAGTAATCAATATTACCTCATGATAAAAAATGAAATGGACGAACAATGAGCAAAGACAACAGAAAGCCATGCACAAATAACCATGGAACAAGTAACAGTAGATAATAAGAGAAAAAATGGAGGAAAGAAAGAGTAAATCATAACGGAATGACCATTTTCACCAGCATTTGCAGGCATTTTTCCAGTATTAACTGTAGAATGGATACAGTCTGCCTTTAAGTAATAAGCAGAAGAGCTCATCATAATTCTTTTTATAGGCAAAATAGACAGAGCACATAGCGATTTAAAGCTGATGAAAATTAATTTTGAAGGAGATGGTAGTAACTGAGCAATTTCTTCTTGTTTATTATCATTCAGATGAGACAAGAAATAAAAGGAATGCTCAAAACAACCAGGGAACTCCTCATAAAAACTCCAGAAACCAATATAAGAAAGTAGTTAAATGTAAATGGAAATAAAGAAAGGCTTAAATAGTTCAGGCTACTCATGAATGAATTTAGCAAAATAGTATACTCCATTAGCCATTCGAAGGCTTTGATCTTGCTGCATTTCTGCTAGGAAAAAAAAGCAGGAATCCATGTCAAAAGTCCAAAATTAGAACGCAACGAGATGCACAATGAGGACAGACAGCACCATTCGATCCAGCAGGTAGACAGGGGTTAGAAAGTGTGACAGCCCAGCCCCGCTAGTGATACTGTCTGCTTTGGGCCCAGGCCCGCACGGGTTTAAAACGCGTCACTACGGTCTAAGGCTTGTTAACTTATATACCCAGCATCCCTCTTGTGTTTTGCCGATGTAGGACTCTGTCTAAAGTCTGGGGTGTTACATACACCCCTTCTTATGAACTCAGCGTCCTCGTTGAGGTTTGTCCCACCGCATAGGATTCGCCTAGACTTAGCATTGAGGTTTGCCCCGCCTAACCGGAATTTGCCTAAACTCAGTTGAACTCTGACCCACCATCAGCATGGCTGACACAAGAGTGGCTCTGATACCATCTGTAACATCTCAGCCCGTTAGTGATATTGTCCGCTTTGGGCCCAGGCCCTCACGGGTTTAAAACGCATCACTAGGGTCTAAGGCTTGTTAACTTACGTACCCAGCATCCCTCTTGTGTTTTGCCAATGTGGGACTCTGTCTAAAGTTTGGGATGTTACAAAAAGAGTATAATAAAACTAATCAAAGTCTGCTGGCATATTGGACTCTGCATCTCTTAACAACAAAATAAGGAATGTTTGTGTTCATATAGACGTAACCACACCAGTGTTTACATCAGATCAATGAATGCTAACATATGTCTTCTACTATATTCTTTAAACCACTGAACATGTTAAACTTATAGGTTTGGTGTAAACATCGAGTGTGTCTAAGTTTTTGTCATTCATAATACGCACACCTAAAGAGATGGAGAGCAGAGACGGAAAGAACAAAAGAATCTGGTCAATAACAGAAAAATCCTTTAGCGGAGCCTATGGGCATAACAATGGCATTATATTTCTACATAGCTAGACAGTTCAAAGCTAAAAGATATTGATTACTTCCATAGAACTCAGCTAGTGGGATTTAATTGAGAACACCAGATGTATGCATTATTAGCAAAAGAAATAATGACAAATAATTTTGTCATGCTTTCCATTAAAATAGTCTGTTGATTTGCCTTCATGTCAGTCAACATGAGAATATGTTTCATCACTGCTTCTCTCAGAAATTTAAACTTCGGTCCTTCTAGAGAAAATCATTAAATTAATAAGGCAAAGAATTTTCAAGATTTAAATAGCAAATGAATATCAGCATTTCCTTTTCTTTTTTGGGTCTATTTTATTATGCAAGTCTCTGAACCAGAACAATTTTACAATGTATTTTTTAACTGTAACAGAGGAAGAAAAGGTATGGGAATCTCAAAAGGATGGGAACCTGGCTTATTCTTTCTGTGCTTTTTTTTAAGAGCCAAAAGGTCAGTTCATGGGCTACATTACCACTTCTTTGTGAAATGCAATATATGTGGTGGATGCGGTCAAAAGCTTAGTTGAAGGATTTGGAATATAACCATAAGAAAATAAAACATGGCCTGGAATAGAATGAGATGCTCTTCAGCCTTTGGTAGAAAAGGAGATTCACAGATGATAGGACAACTGATAAGAAAAGAATCCCACCACTAATTCATGTTGCTATTGCATACATGCATATATTTCAATCATCCTGTGAATATCAGGCAACAAGAAGACAATAGTCCAGAAGAAAATATCTCTAGATTCAATTCAATCACTCATGGCAACAGTTCAATGTAGCAAGCCCATTCAGGAAAACACTAATGTTCAATCCTCCACCGTGTGCAACAAGACCTGCACACCAACTAGCCAAAAGGCTGTTTGCAACAAGACCAGCACTCCGACTAGCCAAAAAGCTGTGTGCAACAAGACTAGCACCCCAACAAACCAAAAGGCAAATAATGAGCGCCACTCTTTCACTGACAAAATGAAAGAAATGGCACACAAAATGTTTCACCATGAACGTCAAATACAAAATGGTCAGAAAGCACACACCCAGCAACAACATCAGTCTGTCTGCCATGAATCCTGTGCAACTCATGGCACTCATGCTAACCATTCCCAGCATTCTTCATACCATGGTTCGACTCATCCTACAACTAATGGAAGGAAAAAGATGGAAGGGCATTGCATGCCTACGATGCAAATGAGGAAGAAGAACAAAGAAGAAAAATACAAGTTCAGCGACAGCAGCAGCAGCAGTGATGACAGTGATAATGAAAAATGTGGACGGAAGAAGGTATGATCCACACCCTCCTATGCATCATTCAGAAGGCAATTGTGTTAGTAACCATTTGTCCATATAAGCCTAGTAAGACACTTGTAGAAACGGTCACAACTGCGAAGTTTTATTATAAAGTAACAAGTCTTGAAATTTATAAATGCTTTCTCACTTCCGAGCCCATGACCGGAGAATATCAGAACTTTTCTCTACAACCTAAATTTCTTGTTTTGTGTGCAGAACTAAGGGAAGAGCCGGTGAAAGACCATTTACAAGGAGTGCAAAGATGAAAGCAACTTGAATCCTTTAATAAGACAGATGCTAAAGTACCTTATCATTTCATCAACATTTCTTATACCTGAATGGATGAATGATGTGCCTGTCAATAAATGCTTATCATTTTGATTATACAATGAAAAAGTTCAATGTTGAACTTAAGTGATCAGAAGAAAGATCTGTTCCTTAAACCAATCAATATGACCATATAACCGTGTACAACTTCATTAACATTACCTAAACCAAACAAAAAGAAATTGGATGGTAAGAAAGTACTTTCTGAACAAGGTTGCACATATAATGGCCAATGACCACCTATTTTCTTTCCAAGCTTATACAAAATGAAAACCCCCTATTAGAAGTCCATATATCTTGGCTATAAGCAAAACAAACATATGAAAGTTTTCCAGTACTTATAGGAACCTTGCTACTTCTTTAAGTGAGTACATATCAAACTTTCCATACAGAAGCTTGGTCCATTGAATGAAAATATGAGCATGGAAGTAATGGAATCATAGAAAAATAGACAAAGAGGATACTCCTGAGGTGGGGAAAAGATCTAGAGGGTAAAGCTTTAGATAATAATTATCAACATTTGCAGATATGCTATAACAATGCCATAACAAAAAAGATGCCCTCCACCCCCCTAAAGAAAAAAGGAAAAAAAATCCTATACCCTACATGGAAGCAGTCATGAACCATCTTTCCACAAACCGGACAAAAAAAGTAAAAACTATTACCCGTTTCTTACAGTTAAGTAGTTGAAAATCACCCCTCTTTCACGTGATTAGAAACAAAAGTTGCAATAGCATGAACAGCAAGCTTTTCAGCTTCCTCTTGAGTGGACTCAGCCAACTGTAAGTGCTTTTTTCCAATTTTGAAGGAGTGATCGCCACCATCCATCACATATAATTCATTAGCACACTTCATTTTCTTTCTTACAGCTTCCAGCTTCTCCAGCGGACAAAGCCCATCTTTGCTACCCTACATGATATAAGCCACAACATTTATACAAAGAACCCATTTGGATGGGCTTATTTTAAATGACTTTTAAGCCAAAATAGTTTTTAAGCCATAAGTTAGGAATTCTAGCTTTTGGCTTCTTTTTGTCATTTTAGCTTAAAAACAAGTGCTTAAAAGCACTTTTTAACTTTATCCAAACACTACAAAAGTTTTGAGCATGGATAAGTTTTTAGTTGGCACTACCACCCTCTCCCAAGAAACTAATATTATGGTATTATAGTAATGGCTGACAACGAACATGACTATTTGAGCTGTGAATAATATTAAGAAATTAGCTATATGACCAATCAAATTAGCAATGAGTGCTTTCTCTGAAAATGGGATCTTACACCAAACAAGTTGCCCCCACACACCTCAACAACATGGTGTGGTTGAGCGAAAACACAAACACCTTTTAGAAACTTCAAGGGCTCTTTTATTTCAGTTAAAACGCAAAAAAGCTATCAATTAAATCATAATGAGATGTATTTATGTGTGTATGTATGTCAGTGCAAATGTACAGTTAGGGCTATAACAAGTACGTGTATGGCTAGCCCATCGGTAAACAATTAGGATTAGCTAATGTGGGCACCCATTCTTGTATGTATTACTAAACACGAATGCCCGTCTAACAAATAAGCCTCCCATAAGATCGACCTTTATGTCCATGTTGACATGGATGCATCTCTAAGCAAGTGCGCTTACCTGCACAAATATAACAGGTATATCAATTTGTAACAGCAACTCATCTCGTGTTGCACCTTTTGCACCCTGAAAGATTTGCAGCTAGGCTTATAAAAGAGACAAAAAAGAAATGACTGCATATATATTCAGTAAAAGATAATTACTAAAAAGGTAAAAAACAACAATAATATTAATAACAACAGTAAATTCACATGCATTTATATGCAGTATATATCTTCACTGCAATGTATACCATGCCAAAATATCTCCACCTTTACATATAAATAAGTAATGAACATCACGAACATGAACTCAAAAACTAATATCACTGTTTGTTCTTCACTAAGTTGCTCAGATACCAGTACTTAGTTTCTAATCTTAATGATCAATTAAGACCACTCAAGATTGACAGAAATAAAGCACTTGATTTTGGAATAAGAACCAATGTAGCACATCACACAAAGAACATGTACATACACATCAAAAATAATATAGATACTCTCGAGAGCAACCAATTTTGCATTCGTGCAGTGGCGTAGCCACATAGAGTGAAGGGTGGTTAGTTGAACACCCTTCATGAGAAAATTATACTGCATATATAGAAAATTATGTGTATGTAGGTCAAAATTTACTTTTTTTATATTAAACCTTTAACACCCTTAAGCGAAATTCCTGGCTCAACCGTTGCGCCCGAAGAGTGGGTGTGTATATGCATCAAGTACATACTCAAACAACTTGTAGGCTCCCATGACCAAAAAATAGATGCAAGTATTCAAAAAATTTCAATTGCAACAGTTATCAAGAAAGATTAGAAAATAATTTCAAGTGCTAAAAGTAGATAAATTAGCAATGAGGGAATTAAGGGATTTTCTTCTTATAATAACTAGAGGCCTTTATTCTTCTACAATTATAAACAGGAATATGGAGTTTTGACTTGTGAATCAGAGATTACAAAAAGACAACTTGAAGAGCAACTCATAGTTTCAAATAGAGGGCACAACAATCCAGCTTTTAACAACTAGAAAGGAAAAAAGAAATTTAAGTTGGTGTTAAAGACACAAACCAACTGGTCTCCAACTTTCCTCCATGTCAGGATGCAAACACAAGCTAATTTGTAGCCATCTTACTAGCTTGTGAAAAAAAAGAGACAAATTTTATAAGCTTTTTAAAATCTTTGGTTGTATGCTAAGAGTAAATAATACAGTCCAGCAGGAGAAATACAAAACTCCATGAATTTATGATGGAATTAGATTTTCAGTATGTAAGAAGCGACATCTTTCCGCTATCTCGGGTTACTCGAATTATTTCGAAACAATCTTCCAAAAGGCACCATCATATGAACATCAGCAAAATACATGTTGGAGGTAGAATCTTAACCGTATAAGATTTAGGAAGATTAGACATAAATCTGGAAAATCAATCATCATTAACTCTCCAGCTTGGGGAAAAAAGGGAACATTAAAGAAGTAAATAAAACCAAAATACACATTTTACATGCATAAAAACAGAGCAGCAGGAATTGGAGCTGTAATACAGATGGGTAAGAAGGACAGGAACATTATCTGGATAATAGATAACCTTTAATGGGTACCCCAAGCAAACGATAACTGAAGCACCGACGCCATTAGCAGCTACCATGCAGCTAACCCTACACAAAGGAGGACATTCACCACATGTGTTAATATGGAATAAATGGCATCACTCTGCACTTCATCAATTATCCGGTGCAACAAGGCGATGAATACATTAGATCAGGCAATGCACCCATATAAACATGGCTATATGAAACACAACCAAGTTCCAAGTACCTTTCAGCATAATCTCTTAGAAAGAAACAATTCAAACACTGCAATTGGAAAGTAGTAGAGCATCCAGCAAACCATATTTGAGCGAAGGTAATAAGATATTTACACATAGGTTAGTTTTTACAATGCTACGGAGATTAGAATGGACACATACTGAAGCTCATCTATTGAAAGAGATCTAGAATGTAAGGACCCGGACATCCTTCTGACTAACACCCCGATACA
Source organism: Nicotiana paniculata (assembly GCA_005239505.1). NCBI lineage: Eukaryota > Viridiplantae > Streptophyta > Magnoliopsida > Solanales > Solanaceae > Nicotiana > Nicotiana paniculata. The sequence continues at coordinate 21,506 of ML342958.1, read as the reverse complement.
TTAATTTTGTGCTAGAAACTCAACTCAAGATACTGAAGCTCATCTATTGAAAGAGATCTAGAATGTAAGACTAACACCCCGATACATTAATTTGTGCTAGAAATTCAACTCAAGATGAATTACCCCTCTTTCTTATTCACAAAGGTCAGAATTAGGTTGTCTAAATGGCATCAACTGATTTCAAATAAGACAGGAGAAAGTTCCAAATTGTATAAACAGTGTTCTAAACATGAGCAACGACTATTACCTTGAACCCATTGACTTCCCCGCCAGGATCAGCGGATGCTCAGGATATTTAGCAGACACCTCTTTGACAATATTGGAGTGAAAATCAACCAATTTTTCTGCCTTGGGGGGAGCCCTCCTCTTTCCACCAGACATATCTGCCAGAGTCCATAAAATTTCAGCAAAAAAATATGTACTATAAATGTTTGTAGATAATTAGTCGAGTGAAACATAAATCTTACATGGGTAGTCAAAGGTCACAACTTCAGCAGCATTTAGTTCCTTGCTCAACATCTCCTTCCATCTTCACAAAGCTTGGATAAGTTAGTACAGAAGCTTTATGCTACTCATAAAGCATGCAGCTAAACTCTAATTTTTAGAAAGTCATCTACAACAATGTCAATGTGTTGATTGAAGTAAATGAGTAAAATTTGTATTTACTGTAAGACAAAATTGACTTCTCTCCATAAGTGACAAAAGTCATTTTACTCTTTTTCACAAAAAATAATTGAGTTTGAGTTCTATGCACTTGATGTGTGGCTATAATTATATATTTTTAGTGCATTACTTACCTTACATTTAGGTGCTTTAATGCTAAACTATATTATATTTGTGCTTAATTAAGTCTATTTTATGTGTAGGTACGTTGAAGACGAAATTGGGAGCAAAGTAGAGATTTTATGTGTATTTTATGCACTACAAAAATGGCACTCGTGATTATTTGATGATGGGAAATATTATAATGAGAAAATGGAAACAATGATTGAAGACACAATCAAAAAAAGAAGAAAAAAAAAAAGAACAACTGAAAAGGAAAATAAAACAAAAAAACGTGACTTGAAGAGTTTGAACAACTTAAAAGCAAAGGAAAGGAATTGAATGTTACGCAGCAGAATGAGGCAACGAATAGCTCGCGTTAGATCAAATGATGCGAGCAGTGAAGCTGGCGACGCCAGGAGTAACACGAGATGGATGCCTGTGTTTTGCCTCGCGACGCGAGGCCTATAGCGAGCATATTTCGGGGTTTTCAGGCCTATTTTGTCTCCTATTTGGTTTTGGACGTGGTTATTTCGTCTAGGCATTTTTCCTACACATATAAATAGTCATGAAACACCATTTTGAGAGGAGACCGAAATTGGACAGGGAGGAGACCTGGGATTTGACCTAAGGAGGCAAGAACACACTAGGAGAAAGACGGGAAATTCTTCTACGAGTTTTTCACTTCCTTCTTCCTATTTCTATTATTGGTTATGAATTCTAGTATTGTAGTTTTGCATACTATTATGAATAACTAGTTTGTTATCTAGAGTTTTGGTAGAACCTTTTGTAGGATAAATTCTTGTTATGTTTTTATATAATTGAGTTGTCGGTTTTCTCTACTTGTTCAACTACGTGTTTATTGTTGTTGATTGAATAGCCATCAATTGACTGTGCCTATTTAGTATGTATTACTTGGAAAAGGGTACATATTTAGGTAGTTGTCGAACAACATCACTCCGGACGTAGCTAAGCCTTAGTTCTCTGTGGGATTCGACTCCGGAATTGTAAACCATATTATATTTGCAACGACCGCTTAGTCCTTTTTATAAGACATAGTTGGGCGTGATCAAATTATAAAATATATTTACACAATCAGATAACTTTAAAATGTAAGAATTTAAGTTATATACAGGTCATCGAAAGGATATTTGGATATTTACAGGTAAGCCTCCTTGAGATATAGATTTATAATCTTCAAAATAACACACGTTACCTACTACAACAACCGGTAAAAGTGACCTTATAGTGTAAATATTCCTTACGCTGATGGTATTTTTAACTTAAAATCAAAAGGTAATTACAGATAACTTTATTTAATAAGTTCTCATTGATAACCTATGACAAAGGATAAGTAACCAGCTATAACAGGTTTAAGTTACACTTAAGGTACACAAATTCATTACACTATCAGTGCATATAAGAGAGATGACCTGATCATCCAATCAGAGGTGGAAGGAGCACCAGCACCATGAGCAAATACCACTAATGGTGACTTTTTTGAGCTTTCATTCACTTCTGCTCTTTTTTTAACTTGTTGCTTTTTTGGCTCTTCTGCTTCTTCCTTCTGTTCTGTACGCTTGCGTTTTGAAGCTCGTCGGCTAGGCATTCCGAGCGATACCGTTGAATGAACTGCCGGCGGAATTGGTTTTGAGCTATCGGAATAGTTATGACGGAACTGGTGGCTGAAGCCTAATTTTGCTGATATTGATTTTCGCGCCAAATTTTGGGAATTTGTGAAAACGGTGGAAGCATTGGGCTGGGCTGACGAGAAGATGAAGAGTTAGGCCCATAACTTACATGGATAAAGGTAAAAATGGCATGGGGCGTTTTATTTGGTCGCCTTCATTTAACCTATACTCATATTTTTGAAATAAAATTATTTAACGTATATCATAATTTTGATAACTTCAGATCGCGTGACTTATGCGATCATTTCTTCCTCTTCTTCTTTTCTTCTTCTTCTTCTTTTCTCTCTCAAACATGTTATCCAGTACGTTACACATGTTATCATTTCTGGAAATTGGACAAAGCGGCAAATCAAGAAGAAAGCTAGACTTGCCACTGTCTCTCAAACATTATTACATCCCAACACAAAGTACGTAAATAATAAAACAAGAGTTTGTTGTCAAAACTCGAAGAAGCATCGAACTTCTAAATATTAACATAATCAACACCAACTGAAATTTCACAAACTTTGGAGAAACAATATTAACACAATCAACATCAACACAAAATCTTAACTCCAAAGTCTTAAGTATTAGCAGAATAAGATCGTTTTCGTCTGATCCTACATGACCGTTAAGTCCAGAATGTTCCAACTGAAGACTAACAAGTTTGGGAAACTAAAGTTTATCGCACTACAAACTAAAGAACTTCAGATTAATTTGTTTGGAAGTTTGCACTATAAACTGAAGAATTTCATATTAATTTGTCTGAAGTTCGCACTACAAACTGAAAAACTTCAGACTAATTAGTCTGATGTTTGCACTACGAATTGAAGTTTTTTTAATTGCTTTTGCAAGTCAGGCCAAACTTCACACGAAAACATTTGAAGTTTTACTTTGATAAGGTTACACTTTAGGCAAAAAATTATGGAGTTCAAACTTCAGACATAAATTCTTGCTACTTCAGACCCCCTATGTCTGAAGTTACCCGAAAAATGGGTACGCCAATTTCTTTTGTAAAGTGGGTATAAGTTAAATTATGACCCAAAAATTGGGTATAGATGCAAATCCCCCTGGATAAAGTTCACATAATTACGCGTGGAAATGGTGTGGGGTGGTTAGTTTTTAAGATGCTATTTAGTATTTGGCCAGCAATTTCGATGTTGAGCATATATAACCACTATTTTGTTATAATTAATATGAATAGACGTTTTTACCCTTTCTTCATCTCTTTTCTTTTCAACCTTTTCTCGTTATCAAAATCTCAAAACCCTCGCTTCTCCAGCACTTAAGCTCTCGTTATGCTCTGAAAATTTGGGTATTCAAAATCAATTGGGTGTTCAAGATATTTGTTGGAAAACACCTTTGTGAGTTGATTTTATAGATTTGGACCATTTGTGATCTAAGTTGCTAGGGTTTGTTGAAAATTTACGAAGCCGGTTTTGGAGAAAACGACCACATGGGCTTTGTTGATTTCTTAAAATTAAATCGAATTAGCTATAGGGATTTGTTTGCATTGTTATTGGGAAGTTGTATTCCTTACTTGAATTTGTTTTGTGGGGATTAAACGAGTATCAATTTCAGTTTCTAAAATGTCCTTTTGGACATTAAGCGACACCAGTAAACATTAGAACATAATTTTCTAAATGTCTTGAAATATTGAACAAGGAATCTAATATTGAGGACAAACATTTCTGAAATTTCCTTAACTTATGGACATTAAGCGAAACAAGCAAATGTTAGGACATAATTTTCTAAACGTCCTGAAATATTGAACTAGGAATCTAATATTAAGGACAAACGTTTATGAAATGCCCTTAGCTTCTAGACATTAAGCGAACCACGTCCTTAATATTTACACAACAGTCATGAAGTTAAGGACACTATGTCCTTAACATTTTCACTATACACATGAAGTTAAGGACACCACGTCCTTAAAGTTTACACTGCACATATGAAGTTAACGACATGATGTCCTAAGTTTAACAACAGAAGGTGCAAAACATGACACTTTGTCCTTAATATTTACACAGCACTCATGAAGTTAAGGACAATGTGTCCTTAATATTTACACAACACCCATGAAGTTAAAGACACGACGTCCTTAACATTTACTCTGCACATATGAAGTTAAGGACATGATATTCTAAAGTTTAAAACAGAAGGTGCTAATTCAGGACACTTTGTCCTTAATATTTACACAATACTCGTGAAGTTAAGGACATCATGTCTGACACAAGGGTATTTTTATCTGGGCAGGTAAATATTTATTAAAGCACTGGCTAAAGAGTAAATATATTTTAAATAGTGGCTAAAGAGTAAATACAACTCTAATTAGTGGCTAATTGTGCACTTCCCCCTAAATATGCCAGATGAACCCTTTTTAAACCACTATTTCTATTTTTTCTTTGTTAAAAAACATTTTCCAAAAATAACATCACGATAGAATTTTAAAACATGATGGGCATGATTTTCCTCGATTAACAGAGTTGTGAAGCACCAGGAATTTTGAAGATCACTAGAATTTCAACTATAATATTGAAAAATTATATTATCCATCAAGGCAAATGTGATGGCCCAAAAGGTCATCCCGTGTAATTTAACTAAATATGTGATTCGAGGCCCTAAAAGCCTTCATTTATCTCACTTCGATGTGCGTGCGCAACCTGGACGTGTAACCAGGAAGCCGTTATGTGAAAATGGATAAAATGAAGATTTATAATAATTATTTGAATAAAGTTGACTTTGGTCAACATTTTTGATAAACGGACCTGGAACCGTGATTTGACAGTCCCGAAGGGTCCGTAGAAAAATATGAGACTTGGGCGTATACCTGAAATTGAATTTCGAGATCCCAAGTCCGAAAAATGAATTTTTAAAGAAAATTATTTTCTTAAAAATATAAAGGTTTTTTAAAATGAGAATTTATGTGGAACCTGGGTTATCGGGCTCGTATTATGGTTCCGGGGCCCGAAACAGGTTCAATATATTTATTATGTGCTACATGTGAAATTTGGTAAGAAACGGACTCAGTTTGAGGTAATTCGGACTAAAAATGAGAATTTTGAAAGTTAATGAAGCTTTGAGAAATTCTATAGATTTTGAGGTATAATTCAGTGTTTATGATGTTATTTTGGTGCTTTGATTACTCGAAAAAGTTCGTAAGATGTTTTAGAGGTTGTGTGTATATTTAGTGTTGAGCGATGAGGGCTCAGGTGAGTTTCGGGTAGGCGTCGGAGTGTAAAATGCCTTAAAAATCTGGTGTAATTGCTATTTTTTGGTGTCCAGGGATTTACCATATGCGAACGCACTCAAGGGAGTGCGAACGCACAAGGTAAAAGCGGGGGTCTTGGGGATCAGGGTCAATTGTTATGCGTGAGCACCATATGGGGTACGAACGTTGAGGGTCAGCTGGGGTACACTGTGTGAAAGCACCACCTAGGTCGCGAACGCTTATAGAGGGGGTCCAGGAGGGATGGGTAGTATTAACCTTGTGCGGACGCGGCCCCTCAACTGCGAACGCATAGGCCAAGCTGGTTAACCTTGTGCGAACGCGACTAGGTGGTCGCGAACGCATAGGGTAATTTTGTTCGGTGATTTTTAAAAGCCTAAAAACATAATCAAAACGGGATTTCACGCAAAAATTCATAACCCTCTTCTTCTCCAAACCCATAGACGATTTTGAAGCTATTCTTCCAACGTAACCTCTTAGATACAATTGTTTCGGAGTCGGATTCGAGAGGAAAAGCGGTGCTAGAGGCTTGATTTGCATTCTTGGAGCCAAGGTAAGTGTTTGGCCTAACCTTAGCTTGAGGGAATAGGTATAGAATCTTATTTGCTATGTGTTATTTCATGTCTAACGTATAGGTGAGGTGACGAGTACCTATATATTGTGGTCAAGACTGCTCGTGAGTCGAACTTGGTATGGTTTTCATTTATATTTATCGGTGTTGTGAGTTATTTGTCATTCTGGAAGTTATTCTTTGAGGGTAATTCATGATGTATAAGGTTATTGATTATTTGTTAAATTATGCCTCTGAGTGAGATTGGTTATAGCTGAGTCCCTGGCCGGGACAATAGAATTCTTGTTGGATATTTCTATACATTGAGTTTCTTATTGTTGAATCCTCTTGTTAAATTATTGCTTTTATATATGTTATGCACGAGGGACATGCCGTGCCGAGTGATTGTGAGGTTATGCCCGAGGGGACATTCCGTGCCGAGTGATTATTTATTTATGCACGAGGGGACATGCCGTGCCGAGTGATTGTGAGGTTATGCCCGAGGGGACATTCCGTGCCGAGTGATTATTTATTTATGCACGAGGGGACATTTTGTGCCGAGTGATTTATTTATTATGCAAGAGGGGACATTCCATGCCGAGTGATTTATTTATTATGCACGAGAGGACATTCTGTGCCGAGTGATTGTGAGTTTATGCGCGAGGGGACATTCTGTGCCGAGCGATTTATTTATTATGCACGAGGGACATTTCGTGCCGAGTGTTGTGAGGTTATGCACGAGGGGACATGCCGTGCCGTTTGTTTATTTACCTGTTCAGAGTTATTCATTTTTGTTGTTATTTCATACATTTCAGTTGTTATCTAGTTTCCTATTGTTACAATGAATTGTTGCTCTTTTTCCCCCAGCACGTTTTCCCCCGCTGTTGTATTTACTTGCTTATTTCCCGTCATTATTTCCTATTATATTATCGAACTGCACAGGTGTTATCTATTGTCGTGTCCTAGCCTCGTCACTACTTCGCCGAGGTTAGGCGCGGCACTTACTCGGTACATGGGGTCGGTTATACTAATGTTACACCTGCACTTCTCTATGTTGTGCAGATTATAGTGTCGAACCCAGTGGACAATGATTCAGGGAGTAGCCTTCAATCCACGGCGACACCGAGGTAGTCCTGCAGGCGTCTGCAGGCCTTGGCGTCACCTCCTATCCTTTTTCTCATTTTCTGTCCTATTCTGTAGCTCCAAGGCAGTTGTACTTACTTATTTTAGACCATTGTTTTTAGTAAAATCTTAGACGGTTCGTGAGATTGTGATACCGGTTTCTGGGCGTATTTACGGAAATTATTACGAGATTTCTATGTTAGTTCTTGAATTTTATATTACTTCCGCACTTTTATAATAATTGTTCCAGTTATTTTTGTTATTTTAATTGTTAATAAGTCAATTTAATCAAAATGTTGGCTTGTCTAGCGGGTTCAACGTTAGACGCCATCACGGCCTGAAGGTGGGATTTTGGGTCGTGACAAGTTGGTATCAGAGCACTAGGTTGCTTAGGTCTCACAACTCACGGACAAACTTGGTAGAGTGTGAGGGATCGGTACGGAGACGTCTGTACTTATCCCCCAGAGGCTGCAAAGTTAGGAAAGACTTCACATATATTCTTTTCTGTCGTGCGATTTGAATTCTAAATACTGATTGAGTTTCTATTATATTCTCTCGCATATGGCGAGGACGCGTGCTTCCCTAAGTTCCGATCGGCAGCTCGATACTCTTGTCGCAGCTCCTACGAAGGGCCGAGGTCGAGGCCGAGGTCGTGCTAGAGGCCGGGGCAGGGCTCAGCCTAGAGCAGAAGCCCCAGTAGAGGATCCTCAAGTTGAGTTTTTCGAGGAGGTTCTCGCTCAGACAGTTCCAGTGGGACCAGCTCAGGTCCCGGAGGGGTTCATTGCTACCCCGGTGCTACAGGACACTCTTGTCCGCTTAGCGGGACCTACGGAGAGTGTGGCTCAGGTCGGTCTTCTTCCTACTGCACCAGCCGTCTCTCATGCTGGGGGAGGGACCCATACTCCTGCTACTCACACACCATAGCAGCTAGCTCCTCAGTTCCAGACTCTGGCACCTTAGGCAGCCGGAGTAGCTCAGCCGGGTATTGTGGCACCGACAGTTGAGGGAGCAGCTATGTCAGCAGATGCTCTATGGAGGCTAGATCGGTTCACCAAGCTATTTCCTACTACTTTTATTGGTGCACCGTCAGAGGATCCCCAGGATTACCTGGACAGTTGTTATGAGGTCCTTCGGAACATGGGCATTGTGGAGACCAACGGGATCGATTTTGCTACATTTTGTCTTTCTGGCACAACCAAGACTTAGTGAAGAGACTATTGCTTGACCAGGTCAGTTGGGTCTTCACCTTTGACTTGGGCTCAGTTCTCCGAGTTATTCTTGGGGAAGTTTCTTCCAGTTACCGAGAGGGAGGATCTTCGGAGACAGTTTGAGCGTCTCCAGTAGGGCTCTATGTCAGTCACTCAGTACGAGACCTGGTTTATCACTCTAGCCCGACATGCCATTATGATACCTCCCACTGATCGAGAGAGAGTGAGGAGGTTTATTAAGGGTCTAGCTCAGCCTATCAGGCTTCAGATGGCCAGGGAGACAGGTACTGATATCTCCTTGCAGGATGCGGCTGATGTGGCCAGGCGTATTGGGATGGTCCTATCACAGGGCGGTGGTCAGGGGTCTGACAAGAGACCTCGTCATTTCGGCCGATTCAGTGGTGCCTCATCTGGAGGAAGAGATTCTTTTGGCAGAGGCCATCCTCCTAGGACATTCCAGTCGGCACTCCAGGTGTCCCGCGCTGCACCACCGATTTAGAGCTTCTAGGGTGGTCATTCTGGTTATCAGGGACAGTTCCAGTGTCAGTATTCTCAACAGCCGAGGTCTAGCTTCACTTGCGGTGGTACGGGGCACATCTTTAGGTTTTTCTCCCGAGGTTTTGGTAGTCCTCAGTATCAGGGTTCCCGTGCCATGGTTCCCACATCAAGTGCACCCCCACCCCCTCAGCCAGCTAGGGGTGGAAGTCGAGGTGCAAGAGGTGGAGGTCAGACTCATAGAGGTGGAGGACAGTCCATGAGAGGTAGAGGTCAGCCCGCAGTAGGTCGACCCATAGATGTTCAGGTTGGAGGGGCTCTGCCCCGTTGTTATTCTATCCCTGCCATGCCCGAGGTAAGGCCGCAGATGCAGTTATTACAGGTATGGTTTCAGTTTACAGCATAGATGCTTCAGTTTATTTGATCCAAGATCTACAATCTCTTATGTGTCCTCATATTTTGCTCCTTATCTGAGTATTCCCCGTGATTCCCTGAGTTCTTCTATATATGTGTCTACCCCGGTGGGTGACTCTATTTTGGTAGATCGAGTTTACCTTGCTTAGTGGTTATTAGTGGTCTTGAGACTCGTGTAGACCTTTTGCTTCTTGATATGATAGACTTTGATGTTATATTGGGGATGGATTGGTTATCTCCCTACCATGTTATTCTTGACTGTCATGCCAAGACTGTGACCTTAGCCTTACCAGGAGTACCTCGTTTAGAGTGGAAAGGGACTCATAGTCATTCTTCTGTTAGAGTTATTTCTTATATGAAGGCTCGGCGTATGGTCGAGAAGGGTTCTTTGGCCTATTTGGCCTATGTTTGTGATTCTAGTGCCGAGGTTCCTTCTATGGAGTCTGTGCCCGTGGTTCGTGAGTTTCCAGAGGTATTCCCTGCTGACCTGCCGGGTATTCCACCCGACAGGGATATTGACTTTTGCATTGATTTGGCTCCGGGAACTCAACCTATTTCTACTCCGCCTTATCGCATACCTCCGCCTGAGTTAAAGGAGTTGAAGGATCAGTTGCAGGGTTTGCTAGATAAAGGCTTCATTAGGCCTAGTGTTTCTCCTTGGGGTGCTCCAGTGTTGTTTGTTAAGAAGAAAGATGGCTCAATGAGGATGTGTATTGACTACGGGTAGTTGAACAAGGTTACTATTAAGAATACGTATCCTTTGTTGAGGATTGATGATTTATTTGACCAGCTTCAGGGTGCTACAATGTTCTCCAAGATTGATTTGAGATATGGGTACCATTAGTTGAGGATTAGAGCGTTTGATGTCCTTAAGACAGCCTTTCGCACTCGGTATGGGCATTATGAGTTCTTGGTGATGTCATTTGAGTTGACAAATGCCCCTGCTGCTTTCATGGAGTTGATGAACCGAGTGTTCAGGCCCTATTTGGACTCATTTGTGATTGTTTTCATTGATGATATTTTGATTTACTCCCGTAGCCGTGAGGAGAATGAGCAGCACCTTCGAGTCATCCTCCATACTCTGAAGGATCGTCAGTTGTATGCCAAATTTTTTAAGTGTGAGTTCTAGTTGAGTTCGGTTGCATTTCTGGGCCATGTTGTGTCAGCAAAGGGTATTCACGTGGATCCCAAGAAGATTTCAGCAGTCAGAGATTGGCCTAGGCCCACTTCAGCTACAGAGATTCGGAATTTCTTGGGCTTAGCAGGTTATTATCGCCGCTTTGTGGAGGGCTTTTCATCTATAGCAGCCCCGATGGCCATGTTGACTCAGAAGGGTGCCCAATTCAGGTGGTCGGATGAGTGTGAGGCGAGCTTTCAGAAGCTCAAGGCAACCTTGACCACGACACTGGTGTTAGTGTTGCCCACAGGTTCAGGGCCATATACCGTGTATTGTGATGCTTCATGGGTTGGACTTGGAGCTGTGTTGATGCATGATGGCAAGGTTATAGCTTATGTTTCTCGTCAACTGAAGGTTCATGAGAAGAACTATCCAGTCCATGATTTAGAGTTAGCAACCATTGTCCACGCGTTGAAGATTTGGAGGCAGTATTTGTATGGTGTGTCATGTGAGGTGTTCACCGATCATAAGAGTTTGCAGTATCTGTTCAAGCAGAAAGAGTTGAATATGAGGCAGCGAAAATGGTTAGAGTTGTTGAAAGACTATAACATTACCATTCTTTATCATCCGGGAAAGGCCAATGTAGTGGCCGATGCCTTGAGCCGGAAGTCAGCCAGTATGGGGAGCCTTGAACGGACATAGAGACATACCTGGATCGGGGAAAAGATGGGGATATCGATCCCGCATATCGAACTCGGAATCACAAGTCGTTGCCTCAACAGGCTGACCCCTCCATTGAACGCGAACTGAAGGGAAGCTTTTCGATCTCAATTTCCGAACCTGCCGGTCCAAAATAGCTACCGGCTCGTCCTCATAAGATAAGTCTTTGTCCAACTGGACAGAGCTGAAATCTAATACGTGGGACGGGTCACCATGATATTTCCGGAGCGATTACACATGAAATACCGGATGAACTGAGGATAACCCCGAAGGTAATGCAAGCCTATAAGCTACCTCCCCCACCTTATCAAGAATCTCAAACGGTACGATGTACCTAGGGCTCAATTTACCCTTCTTTCCAAATCTCATAACACCCTTCCCAGGTGACACACGAAGCAATACTTTATCTCCAATCATGAATGATACATCACGGATTATACTGTCGGCATAACTTTTTTGCCTAGACTGGGCTGCAGGAAGTCTTTCCTGAATAATCTTGACCTTATCTAAGGCCTCTTGAACTAAATCTGTACCCAATAATCTAGCCTCTCCTGGCTCAAACCATCCAACTGGCGACCTGCACCGCCTACCATATAATGCTTCATAAGGAGCCATTTGAATGCTCGACTGATAACTATTATTATAAGCAAATTTCGCTAATGGCAAGAATCGATCCCATGCAACTCCAAAATCGATAACACAAGCGCGGAGCATGTCTTCCAATATATGTATGGTACGCTCAGACTGCTCGTCAGTCTGAGGGTGAAATGTTGTGATGAGATCTATCTGGGTACCCAACTCTTTATGAAATGTTCACCAGAAATGCGAGGTAAACTGAGGACCTCGATCTGATATGATGGATATCGGCACACCGTGCAACCAAACTATTTCCCGAATATACAACTCAACTAATCGCTTTGACGTATAAGTACTAGCCACTGGGATGAAATGGGTTGACTTAGTCATTCTATCAATAATGACACAAACTGAATCGAACTTCCTCTGAGTCTGTGGGAGTCCAACAACAAAGTCCATAGTAATACGCTCCCACTTCCACTCAGGAATCTTTATCTGCCGGAGTAGACCACCAGGTCTTTGATGTTCATATTTTACTTGCTGACAATTTAAACAACGAGCTACATAAGCCACGATATCCTTTTTCATTCTCCTCCACCAATAATGTTGTTTCAAGTCTTGGTACATTTTCGCTGCACCTGGGTGAATATAATACTTAGAGCTGTCAGCCTCCTCAAGTATCAACTCACGAATACCGTTGACATCAGGCACACAAAGCCTACCCTGCATCCTCAAAATACCATCATCCAATCGTAACATGCTTGGCCTCACCGTGCCGAACCTTGTCTCGAAGGACTTCCAAGTGTCGGTCATCACCCTGCCTCTCCCGGATACAATCGATTAGTGAAGATCGGGCGACAGTACAAGCTAGAACTTTGCTGGGAGAAATGTCTAATCTCACGAACTGATTTGCCAACGTCTGAATATCTGATGCCAATGGTCTCTCGCTGACCAGAATATACGCAAGACTACCCATACTTACTTCCCTCCTAGTCAATGCATCGGTCACAACATTGGCCTTCCCCGGGTGATACAATATTGTGACATCATAATCTTTTAACAACTCTAACCACCTCCGCTGTCTCAAATTTAGATCTTTCTGCTTGAATAAATACTGGAGGCTGCGATGGTCAGTAAAAATCTCACACGACACACCATAAAGATAATGCCTCCAAATTTTCAAGGCATGCACAATAGCGGCCAACTCTAAGTCATGAACATGGTAATTATTTTCATGGACCTTCAACTGACGCGACGCATGCGCAATTACCCTATCGTCCTGCATTAACACTGCACCAAGACCAACTCTAGAAGCATCATAATACACCGTAAAAGAACCCGAATCTGATGGTAATACCAACACAGGTGTTGAAGTCAAGGCGGTCTTGAGCTTTTGAAAGCTCGCCTCACACTCATCTGACCATTTAAATGGAGCATTCTTCTGAGTTAATTTAGTCATTGGGGTTGCTACGGATGAAAACCCCTCAACAAAACGACGGTAGTAACCGGCCAAACCCAAGAAACTCCTAATCTCTGTGGTTGTGGTGGGTCTGGGCCAGTTCTTGACTGCCTCCACTTTCTTAGGATCGACTTGAATGCCCTCAGCTGATACGATGTTACCCAAAAAGTCCACTGAATCTAACCAAAACACACATTTAGAAAACTTAGCATATAATTGATTTTCCTTCAAAGTCTGGAGTGTTATACGGAGATGTCGCTCATGTTCTTCTCGACTGCGGGAATATATAAGAATATCGTCAATGAACACGATTACAAAGGAATCTAGATGCGGCTTGAAGACCCGATTCTTTAAGTCTATAAAGGCTTCTGGTGCATTAGTCAGCCCGAACGACATAATCAAAAATTCATAATGCTCATACCTCGTACGAAAAGTTGTCTTAGGGATATCGGAAGCCCTAATCTTCAGCTGATGGTATCCTGACCTCAAATCAATTTTTGAAAACACCTTAGCACCCTGAAGTTGGTCAAATAGGTCGTCAATCCTAGGCAATGGATATTTGTTCTTGATGGTAACTTTATTCAGCTGTCTGTAATCTATGCACATTCTCATTGACCCATCTTTCTTCTTTACAAATAACACTGGTGCACCCCAAGGCGAGGCACTGGGCCTTATAAAACCCTTATCCAACAAATCTTGCAACTGTTCTTTTAACTCTTTCAATTCTGGTGGCGCTATACAGTATGGAGGAATTGAAATGGGAGTGCCCGGAGCCACATCAATACTGAAATCAATATCTCTGTCGGGTGACATACTTGGCAGGTCTGAAGGGAATACCTCAGGAAATTCACGCACGATGGAAAATGACTCTATACAAGAAGCCTCAGCATCATAATCACGAATGTGAGCCAAATAAGCCAAATACCCTTTCTCCATCATGCGACGAGCCTTAGCATATGAAATCACTCGACTGGAAGAACGACTATGAATTCCTTTCCATTCTAGTCTAGGCAACCCCGGTAAAGCTAATGTAACAGTCTTAGCATGACATTCTAAAATGACATAGTAGGGTGACAACCAATACATGCCTAATATGATATCAAAGTCAACCATGTCTAGAAGTAGGAGATCGACACTAGTTTCAAGACCTTTAATGACTACCACGCACGAACGATATACTCGATCTACCATAATAGCATCCCCCACCGGTGTAGAAACATGAACAGGATTACTAAAGGGATCACGGGGCACATTCAAATATGGGGCAAAATCAGATGAGACATACGAATAAGTAGACCTTAGATCAAACAAAACGAAAGTGTCTCTATCACAAACTGATATGATACCTGTAATAACAGCATCGGAAGATTCTGCCTCGGGCCTAGCTGGGAAAGCATATAGTCGGGGCAGATCCCCACCACCCTGGACAACTCCTATGGGAGGACCTCCATCTATAGCAGGTTGGCCTCCACCACTAACATTTTGGCCTCTACCTCTAACTGCCTGACCCCTACCCCTTGCTGGTTGGGCAGGTGGTGCTGCAGCTGGTACCGAAACTATGGCACGAGAAACCTGGTACTGCTACTGACTACCCGAAAGCCTCGAGCAAACTCTACGAATATGCCCATATTCACCACACTCAAAATATCCTTCTTGATATGAGGACTGACCTTGACGAAATGACTGCCCATGATAATAACTCTGCATAGGAGGTTCCCTAATAGGAGCTGAAGAAGTGTTGTAGGCTGACCGAGAAGAAGGAGGTACATAAGAACCACGACCCCCAGAATTACCGTGTGAAACCTGTAGTGCTGAATGGAACGACCTGGACGAATGACCTTTGCTAAATGAAGTCCCACCTCTAGATGAGGCACCACTGAAAACACCGGAGTGACGAGGTCTCTTGTCTGACCCTTGACCTCCTATCCCAAGAACTGACTCGACCCTCCTAGCTGTGTTGGCTGCATCCTGAAGAGAAATCTCTGACCATGTCTCCTTGGCCATCTGCAACCTGATGGGCTGAGTAAGGCCCTCAATAAATCGTGTGACCCTCTCCCTCTCGGTGGGCAATATAAGAGTAACATGTCTAGTCAGATCCACAAAACGGGTCTCATACTGAGTCACAGTCATACTACCCTGCTGAAGCCGCTCAAACTGACGGCGCTTATCCTCCCGATTAGTGACATGTAAGAACTTCTCCAAGAAGAGATAAGAGAACTGATCCCAAGTCAAGGCAGGTGATCCAACTGGCTTAGTCAACAAATAATCCTTCCGCCATTGCTTGGCGGAACCAGTCATCTGAAAAGCTGCAAAGTCGACCCCATTGGTCTCCAAAATGCCCATGTTACTCAACACCTCCTGACATCTATCTAGATATTCCTGTGGATCCTCCGAAGTAGCACCACTGAAATGGACATGAAATAACTTGATGAACCTGTCAAGTCTCCATAAAGCATCTGTTGACATGGTTGCCCCATTAGCGGGCGGCACTGCTGCGACCGGCTGAATGACCCCAACGGTATTGATCACTGGAGTCTGAACTTGCGGAGTAGTCTGAACTGGGGTGTGAGTAGTAGGAGTTGGGACTCCTCCTCCAGCCTGAGATACGGCTGTTGCAGCAGGAAAGGTACCATTCTGGGACACGCTCTCCATCAGACCCACTAAACGGACCAAAGCAACCTAACGACTGGGGTAGCAATAAACTCCTCGGGAACTTGAGTTGGCCCGGCTGGAACAGTCGGGGCCGAAACCCCCTCGTTGATCTCAATCTGGGGTTCCTCATCTGTGGCTGCCGCCTGAGCAGTGGGCTGAGTTCTACCCCTGCCCCGGCCTCTGCCCCTAGTAGGAGTTGTTGGTGCTGGAAGTCTGGAATTTCGGTTAGTGGAAGATGAGGCACATGTCCTCTCCATTTGCAATAGAGTAAAAGAAGTTGAATTAGTATTAGAGATGAAATAATCGCATGATAGAGTAGAAATAAAAGTGGAGTTGTTTCCTAACTCAATAGCTTCTAAGAGATAAGTATAGACGTCTCTGTACCGATTCTTTAGACCCTACTAAGTTTGTTTGTGGATTGTGAGACCTAAGTAAACCTAAAGCTCTGATACCAACTTGTAACGACCCAAATTCCCAACCTCTAGGTGTCGTGATGGGCCCTAACTCCACACTTACTAGGCAAGCCAATGTTAGATTTTCATTTAACAAGTATCCTACAAGTTCAATGTTTAAACATAAATAATGAAATTTAAAACAACTTTTCAACTGCCAAGCTTTCATAAACTCCCAAAATTTCTCTGAGTTCTCATAACTCCCAATAACCCAATAATTGTATTTCCAATGATTTCATAACTGAATAAATAATTACCACAATGTGAAAGGATTGCGAAATGAAAATAAATGGACTCTATAACTACCCCCAGGGTCTGGTGTCACTAATCCACAAACGACTAAGAATACTACACAAAAATGTCTGAAAGAAAGTAGTGAATTGTCTGAATTAAATGTAAAAACAGTGAGTCATAAATGAGAAGACTCTCGGATGTCTGCGAACACTGGCAGATGTACCTCGTGTCTCCAACGTGATCAGGTGTTCAACCAAACCTACTGCTGCTGGAATGCGTCGAGATCTGTGCAAAAAGAGCACAGAGTGTAGCATTAGTACAACCGACCCCATGTACTGAGTAAGTGTCGAGCCTAACCCCCGCGAAGTAGTGACGAGGCTAGGTCGGGCTTCAACAACATGTATAGTGTGTGACAATAGATAAAAATGAACTAGAATATAACTGAACAAGTAATAACGAAAACTGTAATGAAACATAACGCTCAACTATAACAAATTCTCCATAACGATTCCGCACTTTCGTTCTTTCACTTTAAGTAAATCGATATTTCAAAATTTTAAAGAATAATGAAAACAACATTATCATTTAATATAAACGTATATATTCTCCCTTATTCCTCCTTGTTGCAGCGTGCAACCCACTCTCTCATGTCCTCCTTATTACTCCTCCCTAACATATCTCCATTATTTCTTCTGTTGTGGCGTGCAACCCTCTCCCACTGGACGTATCACATCATAAGAATTTCATAACTTCACAAGTCAGGCCAAGCCTATCACAAAACTTTCGTTTTCCATAATAAAGAAAGTAAACTGCATTGATCTCATAACCTTACAATATCTCAGAGTCAGGAAAACCAACAACAATATCACAGTATAACCGTATGTTCCACAACCAGAATCAATTACCAAGTACCTCCACTAGGTGTATTTCACAAAGTAGCCAATTCAATAACCAATACTTCTTCTCACAATTATACAAATAAGCAACAACAATTTAACAAGTCAAACAATCAATAAGGCAGAGTAAGCATAGAGCAGTTAAGACAACCAACAATTAAGAGGGGCAACGGGGAAAAGGATCTTGCTTTACAAGACTTGGGTGATGCATAGGTACTCGTCACCACACCTATACATCACACCCATGCTATCCACATAACGAACAAAGGAGGAATCCTACTCTCTCAAGCTAAGGTTAGGCCAAACACTTACCTCGAAAGCCAGAAAATCAGCTCAACCTTTAATCACTGCCTTACCCCTTGATTCCAATGCCAACACGCTTGTATCTAATCACAAGTTAATTAATTCCATTAATGAATGCTAATTAGATGAAACCCAATGCATGGAAAGAAGGTTTCAAGAGTTTTTTCCCAAAAATTCAAAAATTGATGTCGGTTCCGCTTGGTCTAAATCCGAGGTTCGGACCAAAACTCGATTACTCATTCACCCCCGAGCCCGGGTGTATGATTGATTTTGGAATCCGACCCCAATTGAGGTCTAAATTCTCAAATATCTATGTTTTCATGTTTTTCCCAAAATCCCCTAATTTTCCTATGAAAGTCTTTTGATTCTAAGATGAAATCTTGTAGTAGGATGTTAAGCAATGAAGAAAAGTAGTTAGTAATCACTTAAAATTATTTTATAGAAGAATGGGTCTTTTGAAAATCGCCTCTAGGGTTTTAGGGTTTTTGAAAAGTGAAAAATAGCTGTAAAATACGTTATTTATAGGTATCCCCGTCCAGGCCTCCACCGCGGATCCCGGAAAAATGACCGCGGCCGCGCTCCCACGTACAGAGACTTGCGGTTGTACCCACAACGCTCAGTGATTTCAAGTCTAATGCACCACGAAACCTACTCGAAACTATCCCGAGCCCTCGAACCTCAAACAAAGGTGTACACAACCTCGGAAACACATTACGGACTTGTTCAAATATTCATAACAGCAAATCACCATCATAAAATTGAATTTACACCTCAAATCACATAAAATTTCTCACTTCACATTTTCCCATTTTCAGTTCAAATCCCATCAAATTCAACTATGTTTCTCACCCAATTTTCACATATATTCAATTTAAGCATATTGGGTTTATCCTGGCTCCGTAACCATAATACGAGCCTCACTTACACAGTTTTCATCATAATTTTATTTTTACACACTTTATATTTTTCAGGAAACAGTTTCCTTTATAATATCATTATTTCATAAATCTCTTTCGCACGAAGGCTTCCCGGCTACGCGCCCGAGCTGCGCTACATAACGTGGTGAGATAAAAATCCAGAACACCGTAAAAAATCCGGGTGGCAACTCTGAAAATTAAATAAATAATCCCAAATTCGAATAAAATTACTTTAATTGGAAAAACTACCATATTACTCTTATTATTCGAAGGTAGTAAAAAGGAGGTGTGACACTTCTCACCAAGAAAATATGAACCATTTTGCAAAATCTTTTGCCACAAAATAAAGAAAAAGTCACCAAAACTCAAAGACAAAAGCCACCACCTCCAAAGATTAAAAAAAAAAATCATGAAGCAATGAACAACTTTTACCATTATCGATATCAGACCCGATTTCTCCCAACAAATCAATAAATAATTTCAGCAAATCAGAAATCATCGAACAATGTTTGCTTTTCAATTTCTTTTGACCCATTCGTACTACAAAATTAAACCTGATTTTTTCATTTTTCTTGATCCGATGGGTTTGTTTTTATGATAATAGGTGTCGACTTTTCTCTAATACGGAGCATTGTATTGTTATCGATAGTGAAAAACTGAAATTTTCGCTAATGCAGAGCATGTAGTGTTATTGATAGTGAAAAGCTGAAAATAGACAAATATGACGATTTAATATGGAGTTGGAGTGCGATTTATCAAAAATTTCGTNCACAATTAACAAGGGGGAGAGGGAGAATGGAGCATGAGTGAAGAAAGGGAAGGGTTAGGGTACGAGGAGGAATAAATAGAACTCGATCTATTTTTTATTTTTTTATTATTAAATTTTATCGTATTCACGCGCTTTATACTTGTGATTAACAAGCAATTGACCACATCAGCTATAATATTACCATACAAGCATAGTTAACTGTCAAAAGTATTTATCAATAAGCATTTCATCAAGTAGAGTAGTTCAAATGAAAATCCAAAAGTTCTAAGCTAGCGTTTGGTCATGAGTTCCCACATTTTTTTGAAAAATCAAATTTGGGTGAAGTTTGGTGTGAAGATGAAAATGTGTTTGGACATGATTTTTGCAAAACATATTTCACTTTTTATTTTGGAAAAACATGTATATAATTCCCAAGTTTTGGGATTTTGACCCAAAATCACCAATTTTAGTGAATTTGGGATTTTGCCAAAATATGGACAAAATCTATGTCCAAATATGTATTTCCCAAATAAATCCCAAATATATCTTGGGAAAATCTATGCACAAACGGGGCCTAAGTTTAAGGCCATTTCAAAGGAAGAAAAACCAATACGTGCTACTAAAAAACACACATTTGGCCGGTCAATGCGAGGTATTCGCGAGACAATGGCAAGAAAAGTGTATTTGATCATTAGGAAAATTATAGTGTCTATCTAACATTCTTTGAGTGTGTATCTAATTATGACAAAAATGAATTTTAAAATTATAAAAGGACTTTTTATATGCAATTAATAGGTTCTCTTTTCTTCCTACATACAAGGGCAAAACCTTACTTACTTCAAAACAATGGTCAACAAGGCTAAAGCTCAATCCAAGAAGAAGCAAAAGCGTGGTGTTGATTTCAAAGTAAATATTTCATTCAATAATTTTTCAATCAATTCCTATTTCTTTTTTTCTTTTCACATGCTTAAGAATTGGTCTGCAGAAAATAAAAAGAAAAATTAGAAGAAAATTGCCTCCGGCCCATAATGCTACCAACGCTGAAATCAAATCCAAAGGTAAAGAAAAATGGTGAACTTGGTTAGTTATATTTTGCCTATATACAATTTCTATTCTTGTAACAGGGTAAAAAGTGGTAAAATAGACTCCTTTTTTTGCAATCGTCTGTTTGGACAGTAACGATCATATTTTTTTGTATTAAGTTAATGCCTTGAACTATTTTGGTTTTCATTTAGTGGTGTAAATTTTGATCAAAATGGTGTAATATAAAGGTGTCTATGCAGTTGAGGAAGATTGACGGATTAAAGTATGTTTTTATTAATGACTTGATTAATTGCAGCAATTATTCTACCTGAGCAAAGTGTAGCTTTACAGAAGGCTGAGTTAGCTGTTAGCAATAAAGTTTAATGTTGAAAGAGCTTCTTCATCAAACAAGTCATCACAATGCCAAAGTTCGTAAATGTACTAACTTGTTAACAATATTACACAGTTTGTTACGGCAAAGGGCAAAAAAGTTTTAAAAAAATAAAAATAAAATATAAACTGCATCATGTAATTTTATATCTGTTTGCTACATATATGTTTTGTATTCATTTGGCGCTTGCATTCTCTATCTTTTCTTCTTTTTGCTTTTTTCTCTTTTCGTTTTTTTGGGGTTTCTATTATAAAAGAAACTTTCAAGTGGCAGTGTTTTCTTAATCGATAAAAGAGTAACATTTATATAAGAAACCAGCAACACGAAGATGATGGGAAAGTCTAGGTGTGTGGAAGCTAGCCTAGACACCATGGTTATTAAAATAATAAAATAAGAAGATGCCGGAAAAGTTACCAAAAAAGAGCCTTACAGGTCATGTAATGAGCTAATAACATTCAACATGGTGCTAGGGTGAGAAGTATTTACATCAGCCATGTTACACCAGAAATGAAGCACAAGAACAAAAGTGACAGTGTTATGATTATAGAAGATGAAATTATGTCATTTG
>ML342952.1:0-43222 GCA_005239505.1 Nicotiana paniculata | reverse complement strand
GTTTCAATCGATCAAATAATGGTCTAATTAGACGATTATACACAACTAATTAACTATACATTTTAACTAAATAATAGTGAATTGACCTAAGTCTAAAGAGTTTAAAGTAATTGATCAATCTGAAATTAATCAACTCTTAATAAGGCAACAAGGTTTGGCTACTAATTAATTAAATCAGAATAAAGTTACTTATTACCTAATTATTAACTAACTTCCTTTAATCAAACTAAGATCCTATAATGACTAAAATAGTTTAAAAGTTCAGTTTAATAGGATTAACCACTCAGTTGACTAAGAGTTAATAGATAAGCCTAACTACAACTAATGAAATTGTTTAAACCAATTAGTTCAATTGACTACTGATTGAAATTCAAAATGGGAGTCAATTTGAGCTTAAATTGATTAAGCAATTAGGCAATAAGCCACACTCAACTAGTAGACTTAATACTTTAGTTGAGCTGAGTCCTAGATAACTAGTTTAAGATCAATTAACTAAGTTTAAAAATAATTGTTTCACTCAGACTCACATTTAAATTAACCTAGGTAGCTTCATAAAGTATGTAACTCAAAATAAAATTTGTTTAAAACAAGTAGCTTGAGGGTAATGAAGTAAGGCAGATTCATTTAGTTTAGTTAAACTAACCTAAGTTTAAGGGAACTGGTTTGACTAACCTCCTTTAAGTTTAATTAAATTGTTGATTTAATGACTTAAACATAGTAAGTAGTATGAAAGCCAACTTTAGGCATTTAATCAACTAATCTTCATTTAATTGACTCAACCTTAGTTAAGAACAATTAGTTAGAACCTTCTAGATTAGATAAATATCAGGAAATCAGATACTTTAGGGATAGAAAGGGAATTTCAAGGGGTTGGAATGTTCTGGAAGATACAGCTGTCCCAAAAGGATAGGGTTGATAGTTGTACATGTACCCTTTTCAGCTCATTTAGGATAGGGAATATGATAAGCATATCCCATCCCAATTGTCCCTATATATACACACACTTTTTACCACGGGATTTTTTTAGATTCTTCTCTGAATCCCTTAGACTGGAAATCACAAATTTGACTACTAAAAACTTAGAAAACAGAAGTGAAAAGGATTTGACAGTAGGAGTGGGAAATAATCTGAGCTTAGGTTGTCTTGTAGCTATGATTCTATTTCCAAAAAGACTTGGTTTTTTTTTGGTTGTTGTCTTAGTTCAATCATTTGGGTATTCAAAATCATCTTCCCCTGGGTTTTCTCTACTTTGGGTTTGCTGTTTGGTTGCTGCTTGGTTTTTTTTCCTTTCTCTTGCTGATTTTCCTCTCTGCCTGACCTTTATTTGGTCAGGTTTCTTTTGATTATTTTCTCTTCGAAAGAGGTATGTAACAATGAACTTTAAATGAAATTATTATACTCAGAATTTATTGTTAGTTTGATGCTACATGTTTGATTCTTGCTATGTTTTCTTTTGAGATTATGTCAATCTGAATCTTCTTCTTTATTCTTGGTTTATAAAGCTAAAGTAATGTTTAGTTGATATGATGTTAAGGAATCCAGATATGTGTTGTGTGTAGTATCTAAATCCTTAAGAATTATTCTGTTTTGATTTCAAGTTGGTTAAAATGCATTGAGTATCAGTGGATGTCAGTTTTGTGTTAGTCCATTAGTGGAATAATCTGCACTTGGGTGTTGAATCTGACCTCTTCTATGGTCATATTTTACCCATAAGATGGTAGAAATATACTTTAGCTGGGTCTCTTTGGTCACTGAAGAGATTCAACAAGCAAGTCTCTAGATAGTTGGCACTAGGGTAAATGAGCCTGACTTCTTAATAGTAAAACTCATCCCCCTAGTAGTGCATAAACAGTAGCCTAAGGTGCTGGAAATCACCCTTTTTTTTAGATAAGAAGTGGGTAATCAAAAGGCTCCTAGGGAAGAGAATCTGAATCCTTTAACATGATCAGATTCATTCTCTAAAAACATGCCTAAAAAGTAAAAGACATAGTATAAGTATGAATTGAAAGTTACAAAAAGGGGCCTCTATGGAGTTGAATCTGACCTCTTTTATGGTCAGATCCAGCCCATAAAAGTAGGCAGGAACATGTTCTGTCAAAGTGGTGCAAATCATCATCAAGGTTGAGTCTAGCCTCCTTCATGGCATGACTCATCCTATAAATGTTTGAAGGTCTGCTGTTACTACTGTCCAAGTAGCAAAATTTTGGACTTTCAGTTTCAGATGGAAAGATGCTTTTATTTGTGTTTCCTTAGTCACTGAAGAAACTCCTTTAAACTTAACTTAGTTGGCATTGTGGGATTAAAAGTCTGATCCATTCAGGGTCAGATTCCCCCTATGATCATGCATAAACAGTAATGGAATATCTAGATTATCATTATAAAGGTATTAAGACAGGAATCTGAACCCATCAAATGGTTAGAAACATGCCTTAAGAAATGCCTAAGAATAGTTAAGTCATTGTGAGAATTCAGGTCATAATATGAATGACTCAAAGGACTGATGGGTTTGCATCCTCGGAACTGAACCTAACCTCCTTATGGTCAGGTTCATTCCAAGAAAAGTACACCAAAGTAGGTCAGGTCCTTTAAAATTAACAATATCGTATGATTAGGATTCAATTTGACCAAATAATGGTCATGTTGCCTCATAACATGCCTAAGGAATGGTCTATTAAGTTAGTCGTTTTGTGACTAAGAAAATAGCCAGAAGAATATAGATTTCGAAGCCGCTGAAGGCCAGCTTGCGCAGAAGCAGCTTTGTTCTATCTTTACTCTGTTAATTATTGTTTTTTTTTCCTTTTAGGAAATTGTATTTCATAGTGAAACGATAATGTAATAGCATAACTTTTTTTTTTTTTGTATTTTTATGTTGTAAATATGGATTGGATACTGTATACTATTATTCCAGGTTTCTTACTCTTTTCTGCTAAATCCAGAATTGGGCCAGCTTGATGAAACAGCCCACTAAGGCTTTAATCAAGTTTAACTCCTTAGGCTATCAGGCCATGAGGGAGTAAACAGGCCCAAGGATTAGAGTTATCTGCTTTAAGAAGTAATACAATAAAAGTAGACATTCAACTAAAAGTATGATTTTATATCCTCGGTAATCTATATGGAAATCTCCCTGTAAACATTTGCTAGAATTTTGGAATCATGTTATTTCAGTTTCTGTAACTTTCAATATGAATAGGAGCTGGTGATCCAAAATATTTCTAACTTATCTCACATTCTTTGAATTTTTTCGAGATAGATGTATGAATGTTTGTACCTTAAAATATGTACAAATCCCGATTTTAGATTTGTGTTTAGGCTGTATAAAAATGGGTAGAAACTGCAAAGTATGAACTGGTAAAACTGTTTATGCCCTGCTATTTTTTCAAGATTACAAAGTCCTCACAAAGAACAATAGATAGTTCTAGCTTACCAATTCAAGGCCGAAAAACAGTAAATAAGGTGTTTGTATGCTTATAAGCGTAGGCACGAGCCCAAATACTCATCCTTAGACTAGCTAACTTAGTCTTAGACGATTTCAAACACATATCTATCCTTTAGTCCAAAAATACTTTTCTTAGACTAAAAATTACAAAACATAGAGAATAATCGACAATTGCTTCAAATAAGCATTTTAACTATCATGACCCCAGTCATGATTATGTAATCCACACTCGGGTGCGGCAACTCATGTCCCCGACTCCAACTTCAAACAATAATAAAAAATCACGTATTGTAATTGTGGGTGCATTTCATGTGGCACGATTCCAATATGTCAAAAAACAAACAAGTGCACGCCATCATGGCTTGTTTCAAGATAAATTCATAAATACTAAAAGCGGTTTAAAATTAAATGGCTAAATGCACAATAGGCTAAAATATGTAAATAATCAGATAATTTAGGCCAAATATTAATAGTTAAGCGACCGTGCTAGAACCACGGAACTCGGGAATGCGTAACACCTTCTCCCGGGTTAACAGAATTCCTTACTCAGATTTCTGGTCGCAGACGATTTAAAATGGAGTAAAATTTCCTCGGTTTGGGATTTCAAAATAAAACGGTGTCCCGAAGCATCGTCAAAAATCCGGGTGGCGACTCTGAAATTAACAAATAAATCCCAAATCCGAATAATGTCAATTTAATTGGAAAAACTCCCTTACTACCTTTTTATTTATCGAGGGTAGTGGAAAAAGGAGGTGTGACGCCCTCCGTTCCTGCTGATTTGCCCGTGGCTTCTCCAGCTCCTCAAGCCTCCGTGCCTATTTATGTTTCACCTCTGCCTGCTTCCATGCTTTCCGTTAGGGAAGTAGGGTCTTCCAGCAGAGAGATGTGGCAGGTGGTAATAGAGGTTCCAGCTGAGGGGAATCTTACCAAGAAAATGGGTGAGCCCGAAGTGTGGCTCAAGCCTTTGATTGGTCCCACTGAGAAAGCCAAGCTAGCTAGCCAAAGTGCTCTTACATGGGCCAATGAAGTTGTGCATACCTCTTTAAAGGTACGATGCAGGTTCTCCTCTTTCTTTTTCGTACATGAAATTTACCATATCTGATTGGTTTTATTTCTTGTAGATTAATCTTATAGGCATGGAGCTCATGAAGAGGATCTCAAATACGGATCAGGAGACAAAAGAGTTGCAGGCATATGCTGATAATTGGAAAACACACTATGATAGCCTAAGGATTGACATGGATGCCTTAGAAGAGGAAAGGAGTACCTTGAAGCGGCAGATGAGGCTCATGGCGGTAGAATTGGCAGTCGAGAAGGCTTCTTCCAGTCAGGCTGATAAAGACAAGAGTGTTCTGGAGTCCTCATTTGCTGAGCAGCTGTCCCGTGCCTCAGAGGAGATTAGAGACTTGAAAAATTTGTTGGGGCAGAAGGAGAAATACTCAGGCGAGCTCGTGAAATCACTCACTCGGACTCAAGAGGACCTTCGTAAGGCTTTAGATAAAGCTCAAACTCTGGAGGAGTCGATTGTACCATTAAGGGCCGTCCATGAAGCTGTTGAATCGGAAAACAATGAATTGATATCTGAGCTTCAAGTATGGGCAAGGGATTCTGAGGATCTTGAAGAGGTGGTTGATGTTTATGTGAGTTGGGCGTATATGAATTCACGCCTTAACACATTGACGGAAATGAGTCAAGAGAGTTTCGACCTTAGTGCTGAAATAGCTAAAACTAAGGAAGCCATGGAGAATGCTCAACAAGGTCATAACCTTTCTTCACCTGATGGTGAGACTCCAGCTGCTCATGCCTCTTCATCCCTAGTTGCTCCCGCTCCTTCTGCCCGTGAGGTCAACCCCCCTCCTGAAGAAGTTTAGTTGGTCCACCCCTCTTTTTTTCTGTCTCAATTGGTGGTTACCCCTAGTCCCATCGGGGGTAAATTTTGATTTCCTTAAAGTCCCCAAATGACAACTTAAGGGCACCTTAATGTATATAAAAATTTATATGGCTAAGTATAAGTTAATACTTAGTTTTTGCTTAGTCGTTTTAATATATTAATGTTAGTGTGACTTTTGTTGAGTGTATGTTTCACTCTTTAAGTCTTTTACATGCTTCTTTTTCGAGGTTTTAGTTTTACCTCTGAGTTTTGCATGTAGAATGCTTTAGATTACTCGTACCTTTTTGTAATAGGCACGGTGTCATATTAAATGTGTGCCTTTTTGTAGTAGGCATAATTTATGGAAGAGGGCCCTTTATAATTGACATGAAGAAGACTTCTCAACTTCATGATAATGCAATAGAGTGATAGGAATTTTACACATGTTTGAACTTCCATGACATTTTACATGTGTTTGATTATCATCTAAAACTCATGTTGCAACTGTTTTTGTTTAACAGGTTTGATATACTCTTGTATTTCGTAGCTATTTTCCGTATGTAACAGTTTTTCGATATTAATACAAGGGAACAACTGTTTTTTACTAGTAACAGTTTTTATAAAGATTGGAGTTTTTACCCGCAACTGTTTTCGTTGGAAACAGTTTTCTAATAAGTACGAGAGAAATGTTTTATTATTCGTAACTGTTTTTATTTGATAACAATTTTCTGAACAAATAAAAGGATTTAGATATTTCGTCCATAACTATTTTATTTGATAATAGTTTTTTGAATGAGTACACCGATTATGATCTTTTACCCCTAACTGTTTTTGTTACAACAACTTTGAATAAGTATAAAGATGTACATTTCTTTCTCGTGACTAATATTTTGCCTTTCAACCTGAACATGTTCGAAAGTTTTGGCTTTATGCATTAGGCTTTGTATTATGACTCTTTTGATCTCTTTCGATTCTGCTCGTGTCACTTGTCTCGTTGGCTAGATGGGTCTTCAGGCTCGAGCTTTTGACTTTCTGATAGTCTTCTTTGCTTCGTCTTATCCTTCCATACTATATAGTCTCCCAAGTGTTTGAGCTTTGAAGAATGAGATCTCGAGCACTTGATTATTCCTTACTTGCGGTCCCTTTCCTGAAAAGGAAAAACATTCCGGACTCGAAGGTATATAGTTTTTTAGATGATGACTGCTTAACCCTCTAAAACATCCATTAGAAAGTGTAACCCTAAATCGGGAATTGTGTTATTTCCTCACGTCTTTGAAGGTCTAATATCATCATCTGGTGATGGGTTAGCTTTATGCCTATCATCTAAAAAAGTTAGTAAAAATTTTAACTGTTCAAAATAAAATCAAACGTGTGATACCTGTCGGTGGGTATTCTTTACTTAGAAGTAATAATTCTTTAGGTGGATGGCGTTTCAGCTTGTTGGTAGAACTCTGTCGTCCATAGCTTCCAACTCATAGGCGCCTTTCCCAGCTATGCCTCGGATTTTGTAAGGTCCTTCCCAGTTTGGATTTAGCTTTCCTGCGCCTGCTTCTTTCGTTGACTGAAAAACTTTTTTGACAACGAAGTCCCCAATCTTGAAGTACCTGAGATGAGCTTTACGGTTGTAATAATGCTCTATGATTTGTTTTTTATCTGCCATTTGTATCAGTGCTGCTTCTCTCCGTGGTTCGAGCAGGTCCAGATTGGTCCTCAATTCGTCGTCGTTTTCTCCCTCTATGGCTGTTGAGAACCTTATGCTGGTTCGCCAATCTCCACATGTATTAAGGCTTCTGAGCCATAAAGAAGTGCAAACGGGGTTTCTCCCGTGGCTATTTTTGAAGTTGTTCTGTATGCCCATAATACCGCTGGTAACTCATTAGGCCAGTTTCCTTTGGCTTTATCCAACCGCTTCTTTAGATTGTTGATGATGATCTTATTCGTTGACTCAGCCTAACCATTAGCCACGGGGTGGTATGGTGTTGAAGTGATCCGTTTGATTTGCCAGCTTTCGAAGAATTCTGTGATTTGCAAGCCTATGAATTGTGGGCCATTATCACACACGATCTCCTTTGGTATTCCAAAGAGGCATATTATGTTCCGCCATAAAAAGGTTTTAACTTCCTTTTCTCGCACTTTTTTTAATGCTTCTGCCTCTACCTACTTTGTAAAATAGTCGGTTAGAATGAGCAAAAAACGTACCTGTCATTTAGTTGAGGGAAGGGGTCCCACTATGTCCATACCCCACTTCATGAAAGGCCATGTGGATATTATTGGATGCAATAATTCCGCTGGTCGATGCATGTTATTGGCAAACCTTTGGCACCTGTCACATTTGGATACGAAGTTCTCGGCTTCTTGTTCCATCTTAGGACAATAGTATCCAGCTCTGATTAGGGTTTTCATTAAGGATCTCGCCCCTAAGTGATTTCCACGGTGTCCTTCGTGGACTTCTTTCATCAAAAATCACGTTTGGTTAGGTCTGAGGCATTTAGCTAGGGGTCCTCCGAACATCTTGCGATAAAGCTGGTTGCGAATAAGGCAGTACCGTGCAGCCTTACGGTGAAGTGCTTGAGCTGCTTTCCTGTCTTTAGGTACGATGCCATTCTGCAAAAAATTAAGAATTTCGTTTCTCCAGTCCCAGGTTAAGTTGTTGAAAGTCACCTCATTCCGGTCATGGTCTATCATTGAATGAAAT
This sequence comes from Nicotiana paniculata, assembly GCA_005239505.1. Taxonomy (NCBI): domain Eukaryota; kingdom Viridiplantae; phylum Streptophyta; class Magnoliopsida; order Solanales; family Solanaceae; genus Nicotiana; species Nicotiana paniculata. Next base: position 35,221 of record ML342952.1, on the reverse strand, counting down.
AGTTGGACGATAATTACATTATCTTTGTTTGTTACTTCCGTGAGTGCTGCGAAGTTAGCTAATGTATCTGCTTCTGCATTTTCCTCTCTAGGTATTTGTATTACCTCCATGTTTTGAATTGTCTCACGAGATCTTGTGCTTTTTTAAGATATTGTTGCATTCGAGTCTCTCAAGCGATGTAAGTCCCCTGTATCTGATTTACTACCAGTTGGGAGTCGATGTTGATCACAATTTGCTCGATTGAAAGCTCCCGTGCGAGTTCAAGCCCTGCAATAACAGCTTCGTACTCTGCTTCATTGTTAGTTATAGCATAACACTTGATAATTTGCCGTGTCTTTTCACCCGTGGGTGATATTAAGACTATGCCCAAGCCGACACCTTTTATATTTGAGGAACCATCGATGAATAGGGACCATAGGCCCATATTAGTGCCGTTAAAAAGTTGTAACTCTTTCTCTACTTCACGACTAATGCTATTACTAAAGTCAGCTAGTATTTGAGACTTAATTGCAGTCCTAGGCTGATAGATTATTTCATGCTCACTTAATTCTATGGCCCAGTTGGCTAATCTCCCTGACAATTCCTGTTTATGCAGAATATTTCTTAAAGGATACGAAGTCACAACGGTGATTGGGTGGCATTGAAAATATGGTCGTAATTTTCTAGATGCCATTATTAAATCTAAGGCTAACTTTTCCAGATGTATGTCACACCTTCTTTTTCACTACCCCGATTAATGGAGGGGTAATAAGGGAGTTTTTCCAAGTAAAGTGATATTATTCGGTTTTGGGACTTATTATTACTTCAGAGTCGCCACCCGGATTTTTGACGATGCTCCGGGACACCGTTTTATTTTTAAAATTCCAAACCGAGGAAATTTGACTCTGTTTTGATTTGTCTGCGACCAGAAATTCGAGTAAGGAATTCTGTTAACCCGGGATAAGGTGTTAGGCATTCCCGAATTCCGCGGTTCTAGCACGGTCGCTTAAATATTAATATTTGGCCTAATTATCTAATTATTTACATATTTTAAACATATTTTTCTTTTTGGCCTTTTTCACTTTTTAGCCGCTTTTAATTATCTATGGGGTTATTTTGGAACAAGTCACGATAGCGTACACTGGTCATTTTTGGATACATTGCAAACCGCGCCACATGAAATACACTCACGATTTACAACATGTTTATTTTAATTATTGTTCGGAGTTGTGGTCGGGGGCATGAGTTGCCACACCCGAGTGTAGATTACATAGTCATGACTACGGTCGTGACAGTTAAAATGCTTATTTGAGGCAATAATAGATTATTCTCTAAGTTTTATAATTTTAATCTAAAAGAGGTATTTTTAGCCTATAAGATATGTACACAGTCATCTAAGATTAAGTTTACTATCCTAAAGGACAAATGTTTGGGATATGGCCATGTTTAGCTCAATTTATCAATTACCCTTTGGCCAAATCCTAGTTTAAGCTAATTATGCAAGGAAAGGTTTGTACAGTTCAGCTGGATATACTAGATTAAGGAAATCAAAGGGTGCAAATAGAAATATTGATTCACTATTTTTAAACAAACACTCAGAAGTAGATTTGAACATTTATTGTTGTTTTCAGCTACTAAAAAATTCTATACTCGCATATTTCAATATTCATCATATTCGAGATAAGTGTTTTTAGGTAAATCACAGAATTTCATGGAAAAACGGTTCTCACAGTAACATTTGGAATTTTCAGACCGGTTAGTTTTGGTACTAAAATCGCACAAAGTTTAAAAAGCTTTTTTTTTTGAATTTCAATTGGATCATAATAATCAAATTCCTAACCCATGCAACATTGTATTAACTTTTGAAATTATACAGCTCTGGAGCTTAGGGTTTTCATACTTTTCAAGCCCAATAGCCTGTGTTTAGGCTATTTTAAGCCTTGACATGCTATTTTTAGTAGCCTGACCCATTTCTAGATATCAAATTAACCAAAATAGCATATTAGAGTGTAGTTTTCACTTACAATAATTCTGGAACTAAATAAATACATTTTCTCCTTATATTAATGTTCAACTAAAAAAATACAGATTCAAGGTTCTAGAAGATTAACATAAAACCTGACCATCTCTAAAATTGTATGAACACTAGGTTTTTTTTAAGATATATACATACTAATTTTGGAAACTGTAAGGCAATAGATATACAGTCTAGTTCCATTTTACAATGATTCCAAAATGAATAAATACATCTTGTTCGACTAAAAATACAGATTTCGAATAAAAACTGCATGAAGGCAGTAAAAAGAAAGAGGAAGAGAAATATATCCCTAAACTACTGCTCCTTGAAACCTTTTGTTTTGACTGGAACATCCAGCTTCTGCTTGTGATTTTCTAAACAACCAAAAAAACAAACAAAAAAAAACATTTTTTATGCATTTTTTTCATAGAGTGAACTGACCATAAAGAAGGTCAGATTCAACTCCAATAATGCCAACCAATTAGAAACTTAACATTTGGTATTTTTCATATAACCTATATTAGAAGATACTTAACAAATTTCAGCAAGCATTCACACACATCCTAACACAAGATTTGCATACAAATTTAAACAAAGAAACTCAAACAAAACCCAATAGATTTCACAGAACAGAGATTTCAGATATGAAAATTTTATTTATAATAAAGTGTTACATACCTCAAAAGTGAAAAAAATAGCAGGAAAAAGATCTGGACCAAATAAAGGCCCGAGAACCAGAAATTGAAGCTCAACAACAATAAATCCACAGCCACACCATCAGTAGGAAAGAAAACCCAGAGAATAATTACTTGAATACCCAAAAATCAGCAGTACAACTAGTTTTTCCGGAGAAAAACATAGCTAAGAAGAAATCCAGATTTTCAAACTGTTTTTTACACTCATCTTACAGTACATTTTCTTTCTGTGTTTAAGGTAATGGTGATGTATTTCAGAGTAGCATTTCAGTATGCATAAGTCTATTTTTAAGAGATGGAGGGTGTGTGAAAAAGTTTCTAAAATCTATGTGTAATTCTCTAAAATATGTGTACGAACTTGTGTTTTTTAGAGGTAAAGAGGTTGTCTCTCCCCCTGTGAGGCTGTTGAATATCATAGCCTATTTATAAGAGGATTTAGGGCAACATCTTTTTAGCATATTCCTTATCTAATTCGGCTGAAAATAGTACAGGTACAGTTGTCATACCTTATCCTATTGGACAGTTGTACCCTTCTATAACATTCCAATTGATTTCAGCCCTTATCCCCTTTTGAAGTTACTGTTTTACCCTTAAAAAAATCTGATTTTCTGATATTTTCCTAATTCTAGAAGCTTCTTGGGTTGTTACACCCAAGATTCTTCAATTGAAAGTCCTACATTACCTCTTAGTGTCCTTAAAATTACTCTTTCAGTAATTAAGGATTAGGCTATTAGCTTATTAAATTTTAACTGATTTTTATCCTAATTGAGTGATTAACTCAATAATTAACCTTAATAAAGCTGGTTAGGTTAATTATTAGGTGAATAGTTTTAGAGCTAGTTATTAGAAAATTAGAGAGTTAGGTTACTACTTCCTGTAACTCTGAATATGCATGCTAGGACTAGGGTGAGACTTACTGGACTAGTAACTGATTATTAATAATTTTATAAGAAACTGAGAAAACCTAAGACTAATTCATTTTGAGTTATTCAACAACCAACACATGAATCCGAGGCTCAACAATACATAGAGACTAAAAACAAACCATGTAACCTAATCTAATTAGTATAGGAATCAACAACTATGCAAATCATAATTCAAGATTTTCAGGAACTAAAAAAACCTAACTTATTAATCAATTTTCATAACATGAACTTATCACTAATATGACAAATAAAAAAAACATGATAAACTCAAAGATTCAGTAAGTCTAGCAAGTAAGACAATCCTAAGTTCAAATTTGTGATCATGGCGGCCTAGGGCAGAATTTAATCTAGGGGAAAACAGTCGAACAAGATGAGCCGAAAAAGGAAAGGAAATCGAAGTTTATATATTAACATTTAATTAAATCACATGGGTTTCAAAACAGTGTTCAACATATCAATTTACACCAAACAAAAAATCATAAACTAGAAAACCTATTTTCAAGAAACTAAAGCAGCGAATCCTTAACAATGTTCAAATGAGTAAAAAAAGAGAAAGAGGTTAAAGGGGTACCAGTAGGCTAACACAGGGTTTTTGTCGGACTCCGATGAGTTCAGAAGTGACTTTAACTTGCATGAGTCGACAGCTCTTGTCAAGAGCCATCGATTCATGTGCGTCTGAGTCACAGAGTCGTGGGAAATCATTTTAGGGTTTTGAGATTTTTCAGGTGTGAAATTGTTCAACATTGGGTGATATTTTGGGGAAATCAATGGTAGGACGGGGGTTGGGGAGAGGAAGGAGGGCAACTGGTGAAAATTTAGGACCATTTGGTTGAGCTCCGCCGCTGGTAGGAGATTTACGGATGGCGCAACAGGGTGGTGGATGTAGAGCCGGTGAGGTGAGAGAGAGAAGAGAGACGGGTGGTGGGGGTGTTGGACTTGAAAAATGAGGGTGGGGGGGGGGGGTGTTAGGACACATTTAGATTAATTATGTAACTAGTTCCCAACCGTTGGATCTAAAGAGATCAACGACTGGGAGTGATCTTAACTTAAACGGGGTCGTTTTGGTGGTGTAGCGGCAGGCCGGGTGGGCTATGGGATTTGGGCTGGGTTGTTTGAGTGTATAGGGATAAGGATTGGGCCTGGGTATTCTGGCCCAGGTCCGATTTTAGTCCCCTTTTTTAATACTTAGGTTAATTAATCACCTAAATAAACTATAATAATGTACTAATTAGTATTAAACTAATTTCATTTAATTATGTGTTAATTAATGAGTTAATTAAGAGTAAAACCATTAGTTTAGTACCCATAATTATTTAAAGAACCAATTTCATAATTTTCTTAGAAAAATGATTAAATTATGCAACTAATTATCAAAAATCCAATTATGTCAAATAATGAAAGTTTTAAAATGTTTTATTGTTATTTATCACTTTATAAATTTTTAAAAGATGAACTATGCCCATGCAATGCAAATAATTCACAAATAAACACTAAAATTCAATAAAAATCTACGAAATTAATTTATTTATCGAATTTTGTAGGAGTATAGTAGGTGAAAAATCACATGCTCACAATGTGGATATCTAGTCTCAGCATCTAGAAAAGTTTTACTTACATAATAGATAGGTGATTGTTTACCTTTTTATTCTCTTACCAGTACTGCACTTATAGCAATTTCTGAGACAGCTAGGTAGATGTACAATCTTTCCCCTTCTTTTGGCTTTGAAAGTAGTGGTTGTTTCGATAGATAAATCTTCAGATTCTTGAGGGCTTGCTGACATTCTTCAGTCCATCTCGATCTTTTCTGGATCTCGACGAGGATGAGACCACGTCTCTTCCTTGTGGTCTATAGTCTGACCTAGTATTTTCTAACCTGGGGCGAATATCACGTCGTGAGGGTCCTAAGGAAGGATCATACCTTTTCTTAGCAGATCTTCTATTTGATTTTGGACGTCTAGATCTGGAATGATCTTCATCTCCCCAACGAGCAATTATATCTTCTTCAATTCTGAGTTTAGTACTATACCTGTTATATACATCGTTCTATGTTGTAGTGGGGAATTCTCTTAGACTTTTCTTAAGTCGTCTCATTGCTTCTGATCTTTTATCATTTAGGTTGATTGTGAATGTCATGGCTGCCCAATTATCAGGCACCCTGGGTAACTGCATTCTTTCTCGTTGAAACCTGTCTACAAACTCACGGAGTAATTCCCTGTCTTCCTTTTTTATTCGAATATGTCTTTCATTCTTTTCTCAGCTTTTTGTGCACCAGAGTGCGCTTTTATAAATGAATCTGCAAGCTCAACAAAAGAGTCAATAGAATTTTCAGGGAGAATAGAATACCAGGTTAGGGCTCCTTTGGTAAGTGTTTCCCCAATTTTTTTGACAAGGATTGATTCAATCTCTTGTCTTGTTAAGTTGTTGCCTTTTACTCCAGTAGTGAAAGCAGTCACATGATCATGTGGGTCAGTTGTTCCATCATATTTGGGAACGACAGGCATTTTAAATTTCTTGGGTATAGGCAAAGGTGCCTCACTTGGCTTCCAAGGTTGTTGAGAATACCTATCAACATCAATGCCTTTGATAATAGGTTGTACACCAGGAATTTGTTCGATGCAATCGTTCTGCTCCTTCATCTGTTTCTGCATGGTTAGCAGTAAATTTTGTAATTCAGAGTTATTAGATATACCAGGTCTCGCTTCGAGAGATTCATTAGGAGTATCTCCTCTTCCTGAGTTTGCCAACCCAGATTGAGGATTTTCCAAGGTGATGGTATTATTGGGGGGTGGCGTTGTAGGTAATGCTGCCGGTAATCCCCTCGCAAATTCTTGCAAAGCTTGGCTCACATACTCTGCAATCATTTGCTTTACACGATCTTGTTCCATCGTTTGATCGTTATCACCATTGTTGTTATTGGATCTTTCTGGGGATTGTTCCCTTGAACCAAGTGAGGTTCCTGAAGGCGATGGAATTGGGGTTCCATTCCTTGCTGGTTGTTGTCGTTGGAGTTCGACATAGTTCAAAGGATATCACTTGAAAAGAAAATAAAGATTATCAGATTCCCGGTAACGGAACCAATTTGTTTAACCAAAGAATTAGATCCTTTGACTAAAGCTATTTCTTGGATGAACATGGGTTACAGATAATCAAGGAAATAGACAAAAATGATTAATAGACAATATTGCAGAAATATAGAAAAGCGAAGTCAATTGTATTCGAGAATCAAATGCCTTTACAAGTTGTATTCCCCTTCCTTATATAGGAGATTCCTTGATATAACATACAACTCTTGCTATGGTTGCTCATTAATGACTAATTATGACATTAACAAGGCATTACAAAGGATAACGGTAATTGGGGTACGGTTACATAACGTTCGAGTAATCAATTGTGGGTTCTTGAATCTGCCCGTAGCTTTGTCTAGATTCATTCTGACCGTGCCTCTTCCCTGTTTTGATCAGGTTGAGTTTCCCGTGGCTGATAAGCTCGAGGGTTTATTGAATCGTGCCTCTTTGTTCTGTACCTCTTCAAAGAATCACATCCAGCTGTCGTGTTCTCCTGTGTCCACATAACTGGCTGAGTTGTCAAAAGTTGGCTTACGTGTGAAACTTTTTTTTACCAATACACTACCTATACTCTCCGCCTTCCTGCTCAAAGCATCTGCTACCACATTTGCCTTGCCCGGGTGATAAAGAATGGTGATATCATAATCCTTCAACAACACAAGCTATCTGCGCTGCCTCAAATTAAGATCCTTCTGCTTGAATAAGTGCTGCAAGCTACTGTGGTCTGTATAAACCTCACAGGACACGCCATACAAGTAGTGCCTCCAAATCTTAAGAGCATGAACAATCGCCGCCAACTCCAAGTCGTGTACAAGGTAAAACTTCTCATGAACCTTCAGCTGGCGCGAAGCATAAGAAATAACTCTCCCCTCCTACATCAATACACACCCCAAGGCAACGCGTGAAGCGTCGCAATATACTATATACATCCCAGAACCGAAAGGCAATACTAGAACTGGTGCTGAGGTCAATGCTATCTTGAGCTTCTGAAAGCTCTCCTCACACTCGTCAGACCATCGAAGCAGGTCATTCTTATGAGTCAATATAGTCAATGGAGCTGTAATAGAAGAGAACCCCTCCACGAATCGGCGATAATAGCCTGCTAGGCCCAAAAAGCTCTTGATATCTGTAGCTAAAGTAGGACGCGACCAACTCTAAGCCGCCTCAATCTTCTGAGGATCGACCTTGATACCCTCTCCGGATACCACATGCCCCAAGAATGCCACAGAATCTAACCAGAACTCACACTTGGAGGAATTAGCATATAGCTTTTGTTCTCGCAAAGTTTGGAGCACAATTTTCAAATGCTGCTCGTGCTCCCCCAGACCACGTGAGTAAATCAAAATGTCATCAATGAAGACAATGACAAAGGAATCAATATACGGCCTGAACACCATATTCATCAAGTCCATGAATGTCGCTGGAGCATTAGTCAAACCAAAGGACATCACTAGGAACTCATAATGGCCATACCTCGTACGGAAAGCAGTCTTCGGAACATCTGAAGCCCGAATCCTCAACTGATGATACCTCGATCTCAAATCAATCTTATAAAATGCACGAGCACCCTGCAACTGGTCAAACAAATCATCGATGTGCGGCAAAGGATACTTGTTCTTAATGGTGACCTTGTTCAACTAGCGGTAATCAATACACATTCGCATAGACCCCTCCTTCTTCTTTACAAATAGAACTGGAGCACCCCACGATGATACACTCGTCCTGATGAGCCCCTTAGCTAACAACTCCTCAAGCTGCTCCTTCAACTCCTTCAACTCTTTTGGAGCCATACGGTACGGAGGAATAGATATAGGTTGGGTGCCTGAAGCTAAATCGATGCAGAAATCAGTATCACGATCAGGAGGCATGCCCAGAAGATCCGAAGGAAATACATCAGCAAACTCTCGAATCACTGGCACTGAATCAATCATCGGGGACTCGGCGGTGGTGTCCCGCACATAATCAAAATAGGCCAGACAACCCTTCTCGACCATATGTCGAGCCTTCAAGAATGAAATAACCCGGATGACTGTACTAACAGAGGAACCTCTCCACTCCAGCCTAGGCGACTCGGGCATGGCTAGAGTAACTGTCTTGGCATGGCAATCTAGCACGGCATGATAAGGAGATAANCTATTATCTAAAAATAATAAAGTTATTAATGACTGGACGAAACCAAGAAATAACCCCTCACGTATGCCCAAAATAATCTCGAAATCAACCATGTCGAGCAATAAGAGATCCGCTCGAGTCTCGAATTGTGATACCATCTACTATACCAGGAATATCAATGAACCCGATTATTGCAATTGCTCAGGATAGCCTGTCAGCAGGTTAGGCAGCTCTAAGGTTTTTTATATTCGGTGGAAGGCAGGCTGAAACTATTTGCAGAATTCCATTAAAAAAATATTCTATATTTCCATTCTATTTCCATATCTATAGAAGAATGTATATAAAAATCTTTAGTGAAATTAGTGAAAGTTAAGAACTCATTGAAACTAATCTACAAAACGAAATCACACAGGACCGACAAATCCGGTCTACAACCACAGAATCGCCCACGGGAGTGGACACATAAATAGGATAACCCAAGAACTCACGAGGGACATCCAGAAAAATGAGCAAATAAGACTGAAACATAGGAATAAGTGGATCCTGGCTCAAATAACATGGATGCCTCTCTACCACATACTGTAATAATACATGTGATCACGGCGTCTGAGGCCACTGCATCTGATCTGGCCGGGATATCATAGAATCTAGCTGGAGCACCGAAAATCTGAGCACCGCCAGAACGAACGGGAGTTGGCTGACCTCCACTGGCATGAATAGGGCTGGCAGAGCTCTCCCTGCCTGGCCTCCACATCTGGGACGACCTCTACCAGTATGCCCTCCACCTCTGGGTGGACGAACCGCCGGTGCTGAAAATATAGGCTGATAGCTCTGCTGAACGGCCTTGCCCCGAAGCTTGGGACAAGTCCTCCTCATATGTCCTGGGTCCCCACACTCATAACATCTGGCTGGTGGCATGACTTGCTGCCCTGAAGAAGGACTCTGGACAGCTAGGGGACGGAGAGAACTCTTCGGCATGGCACTAAAGTAAGGAATAAAAGACCCCTGATGACCGAAATACCCGCCTGAGGAACCCTGAATGGCTAGTGGGTGGTAGGAACTCTCTGGCATGGTTCTTAAATAGGGCCTCACTGGAGCACCACGGGGAGGTGGCAGAGGAGCTGAATATGGAGGCCTGCTAGACTGGCCTCTACCGAACTGACCTCTACCCCTGGCTGAGGCACCTCTAAAATCTCCTGAAAATCTAGCCCTCTTATCCTCCTGACCCTGCTCTCTGCCTCTCGAACGATAACCCTCAATCCGGCGAGCTATCTCGACCACAAGCTGATAGGGAGTCCACATCAACACCTCTCGGGCCATATTGGCCCTAATACCCGAGTGCAGCCCTGCTAAAAATCTCCGCGCTCTCTCAGCATCGGTAGGTAATATCATAAGGGCATGACAGGACAACTCAGAAAACCTAGCCTCGTAATCTTTCACGGACATCTGCCCCTGCTCCAGCAGCTCAAACTGATATCGCAGCTCTTCCCTCTCGGAGGGTAGAATATACCTTTCCAGGAACAGCTGAGTGAACTGCTCCCAAGTGATGGTAGGGGAACCTGCTGGTCTACCCAGGATGTAGTACTACCACCATCTGCGGGCCCTGCCTTCGAGATGGAAAGTAGTGAAGTTCACTCCATGGGACTCCAGTATCCTCGTGCTATGCAGTCTATCCCTGCACCTATCAATAAAGTCCTGGGAATCCTCGCCCTTCTCACCCCCAAATATAGGAGGGTGCAATCGGGTCCATCTATCCAGTAACTTCAACGGATCGCCGTCCATAGCTGGTCTGAGCTCAGGCACTGCTGCTACTGGCTGGGCTCCACCCACGGGCAGTGTACCCGGGGTATGATGAAATGCTGCTGTCTGGCCTGCAGCCTTGGCAGTAAGGGTCTGGGCTCCCCCTCCTGCTTGAGATGTGGCAGGATCCGCTGGAAATAAACCAGTCTGGGACATAGTGTCCATGAATCGCATCATACGGCCCATGATCTCCTGGAATCCTGGCGCTGTCATAAAGTCTACTGGAGCAGGACCTACTGGGGTCACCTCACCCTGATCCTCTATAGTGAGGTCCTCTGGTGGTAGGACTGGAATAGCTCAGGGATGCCCTTGTCCCCTACCTCGGGCTGGTTCCCTCCCCCGGCCTCTACCACGGCCGTGAACAACGGGGGTAGTGGCCCCTCCCGGATCTGGATGATCGGATGTACGTGTCCTCACCATCTGTGAGAGAATAGAAGAACAAAATTTAGTAAACCATTGGTTGCACGATAGAATAAAAATAAGGAGAGGTTTTTCTAACACCCTATAGCCTCCCGAAGATAAGTACAGACGTCTCCATACCGATCCGCAAGACTCTACTAGGTTTGCCCGTGACTTGTGAAATCTATGTGAACCTAGTGCTCTGATACCATATTGTCACGACCCAAAATCCTAACTGAGGTCGTGATGGCGCCCAACAGTAGGGTCAGGCAAGCCAACTCTTAATTTACTAAAGGTTCCTTCTTATTTGTTTAAACACTTTAAAATATACTCCGTTTTTAAAAGTTACAACATGATTTGACAAGGATAATTAGCCAGTTTTAATCAAAATAGTCATGATGAGGAATGAGCCAATATGTATATATACAGACCCGTAAACCAAAATAATAACTACGTGTATGCCAGGAACTAGTGTCACAAGTCCTACGGGCATACTAACAGAATATACAAAACATAATATATAATCCCACTGTCTAAAAGGAATAGACGGGAAATAAGCAAAAGAAAACTCCGAGGTGCCGCCGAGGATCATCAGGAGAAGCAGCTCACCGTGAAGTCGGGTCCAACTGAGATTAGAATCGAGATCTGTTCTGATAACCAGATGTACCAGCCTCAGAACCTGTACAATTAACTACAGAAGTGCAGCATGAGTACATAAACAAATAGGTACCCAGTGATTATCCCGCCTAACTCGAAGAGGTAGTGACGAGAGGTAGACGTGATACTTACTAGGGTCAACATTTCTAAACAATATGATTTAATAGGAACTAGGCAGGCATAACAGTCGTAGAAATCACAAGGAGATAAGTCATCAAGTATAGTTGTATTTACCTTTGCATGTCAAATTTCACTAGCACATAATGTACCAAATTCCCTTATTAACATGAACCAGTTTGTACAATTACAACAATTCCCAGTAAATCATACAGCACATAATAGGCCGGACACGTACGACCGAAACGTCGTGACAAAAAATAATATGCACTGCCGAGGGTCGAACGACTCGAACCATAGATGCATCCATTACCCCGCTCGCGAATCGAACATGCGACGCGGTTGACATAATAGTAGGGCTATTCTGCTCACGAATCATACATGTGACGCGGTGCCACATACATACATAAAATTATCAATTGTTTTCTTGGGAATCATCAGAAATTATTCTTTAAGGCAAGAACCTAAGAAATATATCATGGACCACAACTTCCTAATATTCTCAAGCCAAATCAAGGGTAATAAGAAATTCAAGATACGTTTAGGAATACATGTAAGGCACATATAAGCATGCTCGTGAATCCTAGAACTACCCAACATAACATAGTAGTCGCTATGCACGGACTCGCGTCACTTCGTGCGTGCGTAGCCCCCGCAAATAAGGACATGCAATTATTTATAATCACCTATGGGGACAATTTCCCCTTACAAGGTTAGAAAGGAGACTCACCTCGTGTCGAACCAACTCCCCGGACCAAGAACGCGCCCGAAACTCCAAACTCTACACCTGAGGACTCAAAACTAGCCAAATGTTATACAAATTCATTAATTTATGCTCAAAATATGGAAATTCTCCTACTCATTCAGTAAACTTCCCATTCTTGAAGAAATTCTAAAATCCAACACCGGGCCCACGTGCTCGGATTCCAAAAATTCTCGAGGGAAACACTCACCCATAGCTTAAGGATCATTAATATATGATTTCTACTTGATTTCATAGCTAGTTCACGGGAAAATTCTCAAATTACCGAAAGCCCTAGGTTACTACCCCATTCTTGAATTTTCACTAATTTAGGTAGTTAATTAAGCTAGTATCCATGCATGAAGCTAATATTAGAGTAGAATTTACTTACCTTCAATAACCAGGTCGTTTCCCCTCTAAAATGGTGGAAATACCCCAAGGAAGAAGAAGAAGATAAGGGAAATGAGTTAATTTCCGTGTATAAAAATACACTGTCTGAACAGCGTTTCCGCACCTGCGAAAATGGACTAGGAAGCCTGGGCCCGCACTTGCGGAGGTGGTGCGCACCTGCGGCTCCGCTCCTGCAGAATCTTGTCCGCACCTGCGAGAATTGGCGTAACCACTGGGGGTCGCATCTGCGAGGCTGGGACCGCAGGAGCAGTCCCGCACCTGCGACTGGGCAACAGCACCTGCGATCACACCAGAGCAGGTGCATCAGCAGCTAATTCAGCTGGTTTTTTTGGCCGCGTGTGGTGTCTGGGAGGCACCTAGGCCCACCCGAGCTCCCGTCCAAATATACCAACAAGTACCCAAATCATAATACGGACTCGCTCGAGCCTTCGGAACACCCAAAGTAGCGCTAAAGCTCAAAATCACACCTCAAAACCCCTAGAACCAAACTTAGGAACTTTAAGTTTTCTAGACTTCGTTAACAACGCCGCCGAATGACACCAAATTTTGCAGGCAAGTCATAAATGACATAACGGAACTATTCCCGGTCTCAGAATTCCGTTCGGACCTTGATATCACAGAAACACGTCCCAACCCATAATAGGAACTTAAGGAACTCTTATTTCAATATCGGGCGTCGAAACGCTCCCGGGTCATCAGAAACCCATTCCGAACATACGCCCAGGTCCAGAATCATCATACGAAGCTACCGGAATCGTCGACACTCGATTCCGAGGTCGTTTACTAAAAATGTTGACCGAAGTTAAACTTGGCCTTAAAGGCCAACCTTAAGGAACCAAATGCTCCTATAGCACCAGTCCTCGCAAATCATAAATCATAATAAGTCGCTGTGGGAAGTTTCATTTATGAGAACGGGGTCCGATAACGCAAAACGACCGTCGGATCGTTGCAAGTGGAAGCTTCTATGCAGAATACACGAACATCTCCAGGGTCAGCCCCAAACTTCTTCAGCAGCTCCGCCTCAATAGTCTGCACAGAGTGTGCAGAAGTGCGGTATCAGTACAATCGACCCCATATACTGGTAAGAATCTTGACTAACCCCGTCAAAGTAGTGACGAGATTTTTTTAGTTAAAAGATACTCATTAATAAACACTATAATGTAAACTAGCAATAGAACTAAGAGACAGAATAATAGAATAGAGTACACAATGCGACTGTAACAGATATTAAAAGAGTACCAGAAAGAATCACAATTCAACAGTTTCCAACATCTCAACCGGCCCTTTCCTTAGAACGAAAGCCCATGAACCATAACAATCACCTCATATACTTTCATACTGTGATAAAGTACTCAAGATATCAAGTCTAACGGCACGACAACTCCCTTCGTGCATTTATCTCATCCTCACCATATATGCGTAAAACAGTAGCAACTAAATGATAGAAATACCGACAATAAAAATGACAATGAAGGGAAATATGCAAGCAGTAATAATAAACGAGAATGTACAGAAGAATATCAGTAACAGACTAAACATAGAGCACAGAGGTAATAACCACAATTAGGAAAAAGGGGTTATAATTTCAATTAACTAGCATAATGGAGGCCTAAGTAAGAATATGGAAAACAAGAAGAAAACACATGATCTTCACAAGTTAACAAGTAAGGACATGAAAGACTAGCATGATGGAAGGATTACACTAAGGTGCAACAAAATAAGTGCAGCATGAGTATAATTATAAAAGCACGAAATAGGCATGGCATATGCAAGTTAAGCAAGTAAAAGATATGGACAACACAATAACAATTGAGATAGAGATCAAGTACGGGACAATAGCAACATATCACACAAAATATATAATGGCGACAATGACAACTCAACGTAAAGGCGGGAATGTATACACAGAAAACAGATATCACATCATAATACATGTCCCTCATCCTTACCTACACGGAAACACCCTTCGTGCCATGACCTCACAATATTAAAATCATAACAATATAAATGAAATGGTACGGCATCACCTTTCGTGTTTTACACTCTTTCTTCACATCATAATGTATATGAAATGGCACGGCATCACCCTTCGTGCTTTACACTCTTCCTCACATGATAATGTATATGAAATTGCACGACATCACTCTTCCTGCTTTACACTCTTCCTCACGTGATAATGAATATAAACAATGGCACGACATCACCCTTCGTGCTTTACACTCTTCCTCACATGATAATGTATATGAAATTGCACGACATCACTCTTCCTGCTTTACACTCTTCCTCACGTGATAATGAATATAAACAATGGCACGACATCACCCTTCGTGCTTTACACTCTTCCTCACATGATAATGAATATAAACAATGGCACAGCATCACCCTTCAAACAATGGCACGACATCACCCTTCGTGCTTTACACTCTTCCTCACATGATAATGAATATAAACAATGGCACGACATCACCCTTCGTGCTTTACACTCTTCCTCACCAAGCATATAAATATCAATAAAATGGCAAGGCAGGGAGTATATATATAATATCGAGGAGAGTGTTCTGCGAATATCCCAAACAAAGTTCTCAATCACTACTTTACAAGTCAACAATATTTCAATGAGCCCTCAAGGGTCATATACTTCAAGTAATTTCACAAATTTCACAATTTATTAGCAACACAAGTATAGAATCTAGCATCTCAAAATATCGAATGTAACAATGTAGTAATGTTCATGCATAGAGATGACCAAACTAGACACATCAAGGTATTCCCAAAATTCTATCAAAGTTGATCAAGTTATCTTAGGCTAGGTCTATGTTTCTAATATTATATACTACGTTCTTAATATCTGTAAATCAAGCGAGGCATGAAGCAAGTAAGTTACGCAATTCTACAAGACCTAATTCTAACATCATCTGCCCCCGAACATGATTAATTCCGGCACATACATATATGCTCGTCACCTCATATATATATCACCCCCGCATGTAGCAACCAATGGCGAGTAGGAGAAAAAATTTCCTCAACAAAGTTAGGCAAAACACTTACCTCGAACAAGTCAATTACAATACCGAGCAAGCAAAGTGATGCTCCAAAAATGCCATCACACACGCATAATGACTTCCGAACGCCTCAAAATCTTTGATTCGGAATGGTGAATATTGTGCCATATGTCTCAACTCAGTGTGATGAATTGTGGTACCAATGACACGAAGTTACGGGCCATCTCCAGCTTGGATCGATGTTGAACAAATAAGTCTCCCACAATACAAGTTGAGCAGCTTCAAGGAAATCTGCATGCGGCTCTTGGGTCGTTGTTACTGCTTCAAATGATCTGCGAGTTCAAACAACTTGCGGTGCAGCTTTTGCCGATAATGAGACGATAGCCACTTAATATAATTCGATCTTGGGTCATCGATTAATCCCCATCAGGATTTGCAACGTCTAAAGTTAGCGAGAATGACGGTAATCAACAAACTGGGATTGCGGATCCTCTGGCATTAGCGAGTCACCGGTGAAACTGCACAAGGACTGGGAGAGTATCAAGAAGGCTATGAAGAACGATGGCCATATGATGTCTATATAGATTTGTCGAAGGCGGCCAGCTAAAAGAGTTCAAGGAAGACTTGATCTGCCGAATTCTTTTGAAATAAGAATACTAGTTCAGTTGAATGACTAGAAAAGGCTTTGGTCTTGCAGACAAAACAAAAGGCAAAAATAAGTCCTTCGAGGTTCAAATGCCACAAGGTTCCTACAAAATTGGGTAACTAGTTAAGGCTTAAATCAAAATGCAGGAGCAATAGCTCCTTTGGATCCATAGATGTCAATTAAGCATTTCTTCCACGAGGACAGTTCCAAGTTTGATTGTTGCACTTGGTGGAGGATATTACTTTGCCACATAATATAACAATATTGTATATACAATATTGAATAAAAGGAATTTTCATGTTCAAGAGGGAGAAGTGTTTTCCTAACTTAAAAAATGACCAAATGAATAAACCCTTATTTTATATATTTTCTGCCAGCTATTCTGCCTCATTTCTTGTGTCAAACGATCCCTAAACTCGCCTTTAATGCCTCCACTGGATTCCTTGTGAAATTTTAGTCAAGTTAGGCTTTTGAATCATTCCATTTGACCTTATAATGAAGGAGATATGTTGGTTTCGATATTGCAAGTAGTGCAGATTTTTAAATACAAAGTCAGTGGCAATTTCGTAATTAATTTGAAAAAATCTAGCAACCCAATTCTTAGTAAAATGACCATAAAATACTTATACGATGTCTAAATTCGATGATTCTTTTTGTTACGGGTACGTAATTACGATACAGACCTAATGCTTCATTCAAAACAAGAATAGGAGCTCATTTTTTCAATATAATATCTTTTATGCTTGAAAAATGATGTCGAAACATAAGAAAAACGAGCGCAACACAACCCAAACCTATCTGAAACTTACCCGATCCCCTCGGAACCACGTTCAAACATACCAACAAGTCTCATAACATAACACAGACTTACTCGAGCCCTTTAAATACAGAGCTAAGTGCAGATACTCAAAACGACTTGTCGGGTCGTCACACTAATAGACTTAATTGGATTATCGGGAAGTTGTGCCCGTAATCGGATTATTTGTGCCATTAATTTTGCAAACGCCAGGTTGCGAGATGACAATATGCACACATGAGATCATCTTGAAGATGCGTCTATTAAGACCATAAAATATCTAAACAACCCACTTGGTAGGTGAATAGGTCCACAAAGGTCCCCTTGTATACGTTCCAAAAATGCAGGGGACTCAACCCCAACCTTTGTTGGTGATGGTCTAATAATTAACTTGCCTTGATAACAATAAGTGCAAGAAAATTCATTATTTAAAAGAATCTTTAAATTCTTTAATGGATTCCCATTTGATTTTTCTATAATTCGTCTCATCATAATTGATCCAGATGTCCCAATCGATCATGCCAAATTACAAAAGTATTGAAAACAGTAACCTTTTGATTTACAATAGAATGTGTCTCAATTGCACTAATTCTTGTTCAATACAGGCCACAAGACAAAGATGGGAACTTCTCAATAACCATCTTCTGGCCAGAGACATATTTTGTAACGATGAGATATTCAAGGTTATTCTCATCTATTGTCTCAATATGATATCCATTTCGGCAGATATCTTTAAAACTCAACAAGTTCCTATTGGACTTGGCGGAGAACATTGCATTCTCTATGATAAGTATTGTTTCCTTAGGCAGAGTTATAGTAGCTCTTCCAGAGCCTTCAAATAGATTACTACTACCAGAAATTGTAGTAACATCTGCCTTACACATTTTTAAATGAGAGAAATATTTCTTCTCTTTGAATATTGTATGTGTCGTACATGAATTAATTAAATAAATATTTTTACAATTGAACCTTGATCCAAGTTTGTTTTAGGAGATATTCATATTTCCTTCCCATTGTTTGACATACAAAAGAAATATACAAATAAACATGAATATTTTTAGGGGGAGAAGGAAAGAAACAAAGTTAAATCAATAATTTGATTATGTGAATACTAAAATTTGGAATGGTAGCATGTACAACATAAAATCTAGTACAACACATGTAATGACTCGACCGGTCATTTTGAGCCCTAGCGCGTCATTCAACGGTTTGAGGCCCTGAGTAGCTCACTTCACGTATTATGACTTCCATGCGTGGTCGAAATTGAATTCCGGGAAGTTCAGAGTTGATTTAGAAAGAAAATTCTCATTTCGGGAGCTTTAAGTTGGTAGAATTAACTAAAGTGTGATTTTGAGCAATCGATCTCGGAATCGGGATTTGAAGGTTCCAACATATCCGTATGATGACTTTGGACTTGGGCGTATGTCCGGATCAGGTTTTGGATGACTCGGGAGCGTTTCGACGCCTATTAAGGAAGTTGACATTTTGAAAGAATTTCATAAATTTGGGTTGAGGTGTATTTCAATGTTATCGATCTATGTTTTGGATTCCGAGTCTGGAAATAGCTCTGTATGGTGATTTTGGTATTGGGAGCGTGTTCGAAAGTGGATTTGGAGGTCCGTAGGTCATTTCCGGGTCATTTGGCGAAAGTTATAAAATAGAGATTTTTAGAAAGTTTGACCGAGAGTTTGACTTTTTAATATCAAGGTCGGAATCCGATTCTAAGAATTTAAACAGCTCCATTATGTCATTTATGACTCGCATGCAAAATTTGAAGTCATTCCGGATGGATTTGATACGTTTCGGCGCAAAATATAGAAGTTGGAAGATTTGAAAACTCATAATTCGATTCGATGCGTGATTCGTAATTTAGGCGTTGTTTGAAGCCTCGAATAAGTTTATATTGTATTTTGGGACATGACAGTGTAATTGGTTAAGGTCCCGAGGGCCTCGAGTGGATTTCGGAAGGTTAACGGAATGAATTTTGGACAGAAAAAGCTGCTGGAAATTATCTGCTGCAAAAGCTGTTTTCGTACAGCAACTGGTGCATCTTTAGAAGCTTAAATATCAAAATCTATAAAGAGTCATAAATTTTCAAAAGATGAAAGTTGTATCCCTTTAATTCTAGTTTCCAGAAAACTAAACCATTCATCATTTAGTCATTTGTACAAAAAGTTATGATCGTCTGAATGAAGGCTGGTAAAGCAATTTCGCCAGAAATTTGCTGATACATGGAGCCGACTTTGGAAGATCATATCTCAAAATATATAAGGAGTTATATGGTGTAAATCCTATAAATTGAAATATCCTCGAGTCTAGTTTCTATATTGTCAAATTGTTTGTCATTTGGAGTTTTCTACAAGGACTTATGGGCCTTTTAATAAAAGGTGTCCAGTAGGGAAAACTCTTAATAGGAGGTACAACTTGCACAGCACAAGGTACAACTCGATGAAGAACCAATGCCTATATAAGGCAGTCACGGGCATCAGCTTCTTTTGAGGATTTTCTTGAGCTAGGGATTGGTTCTTTCATGGTGGATTCGACCTTGGGGACTACTTAACAATACAAGGTGAGTTTTATTGGATATTTTAAGTTAATAACATCCTATTAACACTAATAATAACATCATTCAATCTTTGAAATCCCTAGAAATCTTTCAAGTTGTTAAAGATCACCAAATTTCCCAAACATTGAATTTTTACAAAAAAGCATCAAGAAGGCAATACTAATGCTTTAAGCTCATTTCTTATGAGTCGGTGAGAGGAATTCTAATATTTGTTTCAAGTTGTTATGGTTGGATAATTGATTTCATAAACTCTAGTTCATAGCATGAATAGTGTTCTTGAGAAAATGAAGGAGAGATAAATAGTATTTTTAGAAATGAAATTAAAGGATGCAATGAACCTATGAAATCATTTTCTAGCTTAACTGGAAGTGTTCAACTAAGTAATTACCAAATTAAATATTTTGGAAATGTTGGTTAAGGAAGACGATGAATAGTAACTTGGCGATGTTGGAGAATTCATGTAGTATCATTGATGACTTCAAATGGGTATTAAATGATAAGAGTGGAGTTGAATATGTTAGTAAGTGAACCTATTAGATAATTTGAGCTAGAGGCTTATGGCCAACTTGTGAGCCATAAACGGATATTGATAAATATTTGTGAGTCATATTTTAATTGTAATTGTAGATATCAATTTGTTGGTGACCTATGAGCATTTTTCTCAATGTTACGATGTCGGAGGTGGATTAGAAGCTTGTGAATGCTAATAAAGTGAAAGCTAGTTTTGGAGCGTTGGCCATCGGTCGAGTTGTTAGAAAGGCTTGGGAGCCAGCTATGGAACTTCGGAGCGAGGTAAGTCTCCTTTCTAACCTTGTAAGAGAGAATTTTCCTATAGGTGAAATAAATAATTATGTGCTACTATTTGTGGGGGCTACGCACGCACGAGGTGACGAGAGTCCGTGCATAGCTACTATTATGCTTATGTCTGGGTAGTCTAGGACCCATAAGCATGTTTTACTTACCGTACTTGTAATTTTACTGATAAAATTAGACTGCTTAATATTATCGAATTAGTAAATGAATATCTAAGAAGGTTAAACTTCATTTTCTTAATCATCTAAAAAGAGTATTGATCTTTCCTTGGATAAATATTCCCTGATGAATTCCTGATTTACTGTTTGAATGTGTGCATCTATGAGTACCTGCGTCACATGTATGATTTACGAGCGGGGTAACTCTATTATTTATATATGACCGCGTCGCATGTATGATTCACGAGAGGGGTAATAGATGCATCTATGGCTCGTGTCGTTCAACGCTCTGGCAGTGCACATTTTATTATTTATATTGGATCGGGTCGTACGACCTCGAAATTATTTGTGCATGCTATTTGCTTGGTACTTTCTGTGACTTCGCACTGTTTAAATGCCTTGAAATATAAATTGTCAACTGAAATGACGGAAAATCAAAATTATATTTATGAAAGAAGTTGTCACTTTCTGTTGTTATTTGTTATTTAATCATGACATCCATGCTTAGTGTCACATTTAATTATATTAATTGACCACTAGCAAGTGTCTAAGTCGGCCTCTCGTCACTACCTCTTCGAGTTTAGGCAGGATACATACTGGGTACGCGTTATTTTCGTACTCATACTACACTTGCTGTACATTTTGATGTACAAGTACATGTATGGATAGTGGCGTTATGGGCGCAACAGCATGGTTGATACGGGGACTTAGGTGAACTGCACCTCATGAGACGACCCACAGCCAGCAGATTCTCCTTCAGAGTACTTGTATCTTTCTTTCTGTCCAAATTTGTATTTCGGACAATTGTTGTATGATTTTTATTTCCTTGTAAATACTCATGCACTTGTGACACCGGGTTCTGGGATGATTAAGGGATGTTTAATATTGAAATTTGAAACCATTAACATTATTTTCTTTAAAGTTTATTTGTTACTAGTTAAATTTGAAAGAAATTTATGTTTTCAGGAGCACTAAAATGAGAATTTAAATTACTATTTACTGTTGGCTTTCTTGACAATGGTGTCCGGTGCCATCACGACCTTTTATAAGATTTTGGGTCGTGAAAACATGGTATCAGAGCACCAGGTTCCCTTAGGTGTCACGAGTCATGAGCAAGTTTAGTAGAGTCTTGTGGATCGGTACAAAGACGTCTATACTTATCTTCGAGAGGCTACATGGCTGTTAAAAGCACTTTCCTTCTTGATTCTCCATCAAGCGATTTAATTCCTTTGAGGCTTATGCCATCGCTTATTTCCTATTCAATCTTATGCGACGAGAAGCGGTTGATATAAATTGAGAATTGAAGAACTATAATGATACTACATATATGGTGCATGATGTTTCTCCATGCATAGTTGGTTGGGGATATTGTCGTTGCTTTGCGGAAGGATATTATGTTGTTTCAGCTCAGTAGTTGTATTTTTGAAAGCTTTGAGGCTATGCTCAGGTTGTTATGATGCTCATGGATGGTTATCGCGTAGTAATTGACGTGGTGGTAGGATGCTTGCCCATATGTTAGGATAATGAATGACTTGATAGGAGTTCTACTCAGAGCATGATTCAGAGCTTCAGTATTATATTCTCTGCGGAGGAAAGGTAATCAGACTATAAATGTTAAGGCTTGGATCGATAGAGTAACGAGACTTGGAGTTTCCAAGTGTGGTGGAATTTCATATATTATGAGATGTCGTCGCCCTTGATTGAATGTGTTAAGTTCGCCGATGTTATGATCTTCTTCAGATTTTCCTTCGTGGCACGATATTGTGAAATGGTATCCAGGAAGCGGCTGTTAGATATCGTGGTGTGCGGTGGTTCATGATCGGATCTGTGTTTCTAATGTCGACGGCTCGAGAAAGATGACCTTCGGAAAGGTTCGAAGCTAGCAGTGAGCTACTGGTTCAAGTACTACAGAGATAGACATTGATCTAAGGCAACAACTGGCAAAAAATGATGAGGAAGGACATATGGGAAGTGTCAAGAGGTGGTTAAATTTCTAGCAGGACAGGTGTGAGAAGCGAAAGTCGAGTAGTTGCTTAAAGGGGTGAGCTTGGCCAAGGTGGGAGAGTGGCGGAGTAGCATGTGAGATCAGTTGCAGGTTGAGTACACCCTTGGAGGAAAATTTAGAGCGATTTGGAAATTTTAGTGGATGATGATTGGGCCCACGGGCCTAATATGAAATATTGGCTGCTCTATGGAGGAGAGATTGGATGCAACAGGAAGAAGTTGCTTGGTATGAAGAAGGATGCAATATAGCTTGAAATTGGAAGATGTTTTCGCACATTTATCCATAAGGAGTGAAAAGACTGGTTCAGTTGGCGAATGAGAAGGGGCTCAGGATGGATTATTGATGTCGTATAGATTGTGCAGTGCAGCGTCGTTGGAAGATGTCAGTTGGTAATTTTCCTAGGTGGGTTATCTCCTGTGAGCAGGTCAGTGGTTGCAAGGTTGGTGAAGTTTCTATGAGGGATTTTACTGACTCTTCAGTAAGAGGTCGAATATGAGAATGTGGTTAATGACTCAGAGTGTTTGTAAAATGCTAACGGAAGGATTTCAAGGAATTTGGTGGCGAGTTGGTTATGCAGGATCATGTCAACAATGAAGGAAGATTCTTGGTGAGTTCCAGAGTTGTGTAATAGTGGCTTCAGGCTAAGTGGGAGAGTCCCACCGCCTACGATTGGGTTGCATAGTTATCTACTAGTGAAATTCTAGTTGTCGGCATAATGGTGGGTTAATGTAGCCAAGGGAAAAGGGCATAAGTTGTAATTTAAGAGAAGGAATTGTTAGGGGATGATATAATTGGCCTTACTGACTTGTGATCAGGCTTTGGGAAGATTCAGGGCTTATGCTTCGTACAAAGATGATTTGCAAGGGAAGTTGATCAGTCGAGTGCTTTACTAAAATGGGTTTTCAGGTGCCAGCGGAGCATTGGAGTTGATTATATTCGGGACCAAGCCAGAGTGGGTGACTCTCAATAATGATCTTAATGAATTCGAAGGTTAAGAATGCGGTGTTTAAGGGTTTTAAGCCCGCAGTATGGCTAAGCATTGGGCTCTTGCAGCAGATTGTGATAGGAGGCCCGGAATGTTCCATGATATTTTTGGCTTGCAATGTAGCATTGGAGGAATGAGAGAAGTCAACTCCGGATTTGTAGAAGGATTATCAAGATGGGTATACAAGTCGATGATGTGAATGTGTGTGCAAGGAGGACATGAAACGGTTCATGAGTTTGGAGACAAAGTAGTCTTGTGGAATGAGGTCACTCAGGATGAGTGTGAATTGAGTTGTTATGAGTTAACTGGAGTCATTATTATTCCTAAGGCAAGTTAAAAGTAAATTATAAAAAGGCATATGGTTAGCCATGGTGGAATTGACATATTGGTGGCAGTGATCAACTCCTTCAGCGTGATTAGTTATGCAAGTGATTGGTGACGGCGCATGCGAGAGCCCGATGGCCACCGTAATTGATTTTATTTGGAAGCATTCAAGTATTATGGCATGTTATCTGTAGGAGGATCTCGGAAGGATTATGGTGGTACAGACTATTACTTGAGGATTTCCATATTTTGTGATTATGAGAATTCACTCGTATGTTGTTATGGTTCTCTTGAACTGAGTTAAGTAAAAATTTTCTACATGATGAAGTGTTCACCCTAATAGTGGTTCAGGAGTTACGATGAAATTCTTGTGCGATCTCATATTGGCATGGTAGGTGCAGTAAGCAGTATGGATTTGGAAGTAAGGATCAAGGTTGCGGTTTGGTGTGGGTAAGGATGTCACGAGCTCGGATGAGCAGGAAAGGGATTTGAATGCTTAGGGTAAGCTAGTATTGTCCTCAACATCGCCTGAGATCGGTGTTTCGTGAAAAGGTTTTGCATCCTGGTTAAGGATTCTTGATTTGCTTTGTAACTTTAGTGCGGCTGGTGGTATGGATGTGCAGACTTGTTATCTTGTGCGGAAGGTCGTGGGAGAGTACCCCATGGTAAGATTGTATAAAGGTGACATATAGTCACTTAACTGATTAAAGATTTAAGACCAAGAATGGAGATTATGGTAATACCAGTAGTGTGAGTGTTTAGGCCTGGAAGGAGCTCGGTTCATTTGGTTGCGAATTGTGGAAGTTTGTTCCGGATACGACGGTTGTTCTTGTGTGTCTGGCTTAGTGTGGACCCTTGAAAGGTTACTAGCTCTGTGTGGTACGATCAGAATTGGCTTAAGGTCTGTGGATAAATTTAAATATGAGTATATGCTCTATATGAGCCAGATGTGTTCATTGCAGTATAACGCTCCTCAGGGAGGAGTACTAGAACATTGGATGTTATTTAGGTAACTATTTCATGTAATACTATATTGTGCCATGTGAATTGTGAATGACTTGATAATTTTCTTATGATTTGAGATTCCACGTAGTGATGGTGTAGGATGGCTCCTGAGATTCAGATCATATATTGCACCTCATTTGTGCTTGAGTTTTGTAGCTTATGCCGCTATATATCCCCCCAGGGTTGGTATTGTGCCCTATATGTTGCTTTTGATCGATATTCGATATTTTGTAGTTATGAGAATTTTAGATCGGTGAGTACGTTCTAATATATTATTATGTGTAGATCGGGTGGCACGCCGCCACGGGTATCATGGTTGGATCGGGTTGCGCGCCGCAACGGTTTGGTGTTGAGTATGGTTTTATATATCCTGTTTTTGTGAGTCTTGTTTCCCATTTTTTAGGAAAGTTCATATCAATGTGTGAGTTGAGTAGTCCCTTATAGAGTTCATTTTCCTTATGTATCACGTTCGAGTTGGGGCTTATTAGCACATCGTGGCATCATATGAGTTTTTGGCAAAGTATGGGGTGGCTTATTACTTGGGCAGCTTATACTAGGTGAGAAGAGATTAATGGATCTAGGATAAGTGCAAGTAGATCATATGAAGTGTATCAAAGAGTAAATGTCATTAATTGATTCATCATGAGGTGATGGCTCTTGTCAGGAGTATAGACTTAATGATTTGTTGTCTCGGCAGTTGGTTATGGAATTCTACACGTCTCTTCCGTTGTGGCCGTATTGCCAGAGTTGAAACAAGACTTATATATGTCATGCATTGTGAGCATCGGATTCATGAAACTCCAGGTATTGTTATTAGAGGATATTATTGTGGTCATGAAAGTTATGCAGTGCATAGTGTGGATTCAGCAAAGGTATACAATCATGTATTGGTGCATCACATAGAGATTGATACGGTGTTCGTATGTTGGGAACAGACCTGGTAGATAATTTTCAGATATTAGAATTTCGCTCCAAGGTAACTTGACTAAATAAAAGGGATGATCTTAAGATTTGGTCGAGCTAGTATGCTCAATTGGGTTGTGGTAGCACGGGTAGGTGCACGAGGTGTTAAATAGTGATTTGAGACAACTCCAGCGTAATTCTTGGCACGTTCGAGGACGAACGTATGTTAAGTGGGAGAGAATGTAATGACCCGATCGGTCATTTTGAGCCCTAGCACGTCATTCAGCGGTTTGAGGCCTTGAGTAGCTTCACTTCAGGTATTATTACTTTCATGCTTGGTCGAAATTAAATTCGGGAAGTTCAGAGCTGATTTATTAAGAAAATTCTCATTTCGGGAGCTTTAAGTTGGTAGAATTGACTAAAGCTCAATTTTTGAGAAAACGATCTCGGAATCGGGATTTGAAGGTTCCAACAGATTCGTATGATGATTTTGGACTTGAGCGTATCTTCGGAACGAGTTTTGGATGACTCGAGAGTGTTTTGACGCCTATTAAGGAAGTTGACATTTTGGAAGAATTTCATAAATTTGGGTTGAGGTGATATTGGGAGCGTGTTCGGAAGTGGAATTGGAGGTCCGTAGGTCATTTCGGGGTCATTTGGCGAAAGTTATAAAATAGAAGATTTTTAGAAAGTTTGACCGAGAGTTTGACTTTTTGATATCAGGGTCGGAATCCGATTCTGAAATTTAAACAGCTCCATGTCATTTATGACTCGCATGCAAAATTTGAAGTCATTCCGGATGGATTTGATATGTTTCGGCGCAAAATATAGAAGTTAGAAGATTTGAAAACTCATAATTCGATTCGATGCGCGATTCGTAATTTAGGCATTGTTTGACGTGGTTTGAAGCCTCAAATAAGTTTATATTGTATTTTGGGACATGCCGATGTAATTGGTTAAAGTCCCGAGGGCCTCGGGTGGGTTTCGGCAGGTTAACGGAATGAATTTCGGACGGAAAAAGCTGCTGAAAATTTTCTGCTGCAAAAGCTGTTTTGGACAGCAACTGGTGCATCTTTAGAAGCTTACATATCGAAATTTATAAATAATCAGAAAATTGTCAAAGTATGAAAGTTGTAGCCCTTTGATTCTAGTTTCCATAAAACTAAACCATTCATCATTTGGTTATTTGTACAGAAAGTTATCATCGACTGAATGAAGGCTGCTAAAGCAATTTCGCCAGAAATTTTCTGATGCATGGAGCCGACTTTGGAAGTTCACATCTCGAAATATATAAGGAGTTATATGGTTTACAGCCTATAAAATAAACGATCTTCGAGTCTAGTTTCTATATCATGAAACCGTTTGTCATTTGGAGTTTTTTACAAGGAGTTATGGGCATTTTAATAAAAGGTGTTCAGCAGGAAAAACTTGTAATGGGAGGTACAACCTGCACACCGCAAGGTACAACTCGATGAAGCACCAGTGCCTATATAAGGCAGTCACGGGCAGCAGCTTCTTTTGAGGATTTTCTTGAGCTAGGGATTGGTTCTTTCATGGTGGATTCGACTTTGGGGACTACTTAACAATACAAAGTGAGTTTTATTGAATATTTTAAGTTATTAACACTAATATTAACATCATTCAATCTTTGAAATCCCTAGAAATCTTTCAAGTTGATAAAGGACACAAAAATTTTCAAACAATGGATTTTTAAAGAAAAACTTCAAGTAGGCAATACTAATGCTTTAAGCTCATTTCTTATGAGTCGGTGAGAGTAATTCTAATATTTGTTTCAAGTTGTTATGGTTGGATAATTGATTTCATAAACCCTAGTTCGTAGCATGAATAGTGTTCTTGAGAAAATGAAGGAGAGATAAATAGTATTCTTAGAAATGAAATTAAAGGATGCAATGAACCTATGGAATCATTTTCTTGCTTAACTGGAAGTGTTCAACTAAGTAATTACCAAATTAAATATTTTGGAAATGTTAGTTAAGGAAGATGATGAATAGTAACTTGGCAATGTTGAAGAATTCATGTAGTATCATTGATGACTTCAATGGGTATTAAATGATAAGGGTGGAGTTGAATATATTAGTAAGTGAACCTATTAGACAATTTGAGCTGGAGGCTTATGGCCAACTTGTGAGCCATAAACAAATATTGATAAATATTTTTGAGTCATATTTTAATTGTAATTGAGATTGTAATTGTAGATATTAATTTGTTGGCAGGCTATGAGCATTTTTCTCAATGTTACGATGTCGGAGGAGGATTAGAAGCTTGTGAATCCTAATAAAGCGAAAGCTAGTTTTGGAGCGTTGTCCAATGGTCGAGTTATTAGAAAGGCTTGAGAGTCAGCTATGGAACTTCGGAGCAAGTAAGTCTCCTTTCTAACCTTGTAAGAGGGAATTATCCCCATAAGTTAAATGATTAATTATGTGCTACTATTTGTGGGGCTACGCACGCACGAGGTGACGAAAGTCCGTGCATAGCTATTATTATGCTTATGTCTGGGTAGTCTAGGACCCACAAGCATTCTTTACTTGTCGTACTTGTAATTTTACTAATAAAATCAGACTGCTTAAATTATTGAATTAGTAAATGAATATCTAAGAAGGTTAAACTTCATTTTCTTAATCATCTAAAAAGAGGATTGATCTTTCCTTGGATAAATATTCCCTGATGAATTCCTGATTTATTGTTTGAATGTGTGCATATATGAGTACCTGCGTCGCATGTATGATTCGCGAGCGGGGTAACTCTATTATTTATATATGACCGCGTCACATGTATGATTCACGAGCGGGGTAATAGATGCATCTATGGTTCGCGTCATTCGACCCTCCGGCAGTGCACATTTTATTATTTATGTTGGATTGGACCGTACGACATCGGCATTATTTGTGCATGCTATTTTCTTGGTACTTTCTGTGACTTCTCACTGTTTAAATGTCTTGAAATATAAATTGTCAACTGAAATGACGGAAAACCCAAATTATATTTATGAAAGAAGCTATCACTTTCTGTTGTTATTTTTTATTTAATCATGATATCCATGCTTAGTGTCACATTTAATTATATTAAATGACCACTAGTAAGTGTCGAAGTCGACCTCTCGTCACTACCTCTTCGAGGTTAGGCGGGATACTTATTGGGTACGCGTTGCTTTCGTACTCATACTACACTTGTTGTACATTTTGATGTATAGGTACATGTATGGATAGTGGCCTTATGGGCGCAACAACATGGTTGATACAGGGACTTAGGTAAGCTGCACCTTATAAGACGAACTGCAGCCAGCAGAGTCTCCTTCGAGTACTTGTGTCTTTCTTTCTGTCCAAATGCTCATGCACTTGTGACACCTGGTTCTGGGATGATTACGGGATGTTTAGTATTGAAATTTGAAACCATTAACATTATTTTTTAAAAAAGTTTATTTGTTACTAGTTAAATTTGAAAGAAATTTATGTTTTCAGGAGCACTAAAATGAGAATTTAAATTATTATTTAGTGTTGGCTTGCCTGAAAATGGTGTATGCCGCCATCACGATCTTTTATAGGATTTTTGGTCGTGACAACACAACCATATTTTGTGTACGTATGTATTATTCAATAATAATAATAGGTACTATAAATATTAGTGTCATTCGTTTACAATGTTTGCATCGAATTAGTGAAAAGATTGAAACACTCATTCTGTAGTTTCATAAGTTCCATGAGAAATTAGCCAAAGATTCTGAAGAATTCATTTAGGAATGGTCGCATAGGGAAAAGAACTTTCTTTACGTCATATTTATCATTTTTTTTTTTGAATTGTAAAGAAACTATTGTTTATTGGAAAATAAAAATAGAAAAGAAGAACGAAAAAAGGTACATCATGTAGATGTGAGCATGTGATTTTTACTCGCCATATCGTCCTATAAAAATCCCAATAAATCAATTGATTTTATGAATATTGGTTGATCTTTCAGTAATTAATTGTGAATTATTTGCATTATTTGCATATCCACAATTCATCTTTCAAAATCATTGAAAATTTTGCATTATGAAGTTATTAGTTGTAGTTAATTAAATAATAGACAAATGACGAGTATTTAACGTAATGTAGTTTTTAATAACTAATTACTATAAAAATTAATCATTTTATTCGATAAATCATAGATTTAATTAAGAATATATAATTGGTTGTTTTATTCTTAATTAATATGTAAATATATGAAAAATAAGGTTTGAAATTAATTGCTACATTTTTGGATTAAGTTAGAGTTTAATTTAATTAGAATAGTTAAGTTGACTAACTAAGAAAACAAAATCGGACCTGGGCCAAGAAAGACCCAGGCCCAAACCCAATCCCTTGAAACTACCCAGTCCAACCCAGCCCAAATCCCTTATCCGGCCTGCCCCAGCCTGACCAAACGACACCGTTTGGTCTAGTCGATTACATCCTGGCCATTGATCGAAATGGATCGAACGGCCAGGAACTCACCCCCTCTAAACTATATAAATTTCCTAACCAAACCCCACCCCTTTCATTTCACCAAATCCTAACCCCCTTCGTCCGTCTCTCTCTCTCTCTCTCTCTCTTCTCTCTAAAAACCCTAGCCGCCCCTGAAACCCCACCGCCGTCCGGCCACCATAACAACTCCGATCAACCCCAAATCTCTACCCTACAACCCCCATCACCTCCTAAACCACCTCCTGTTCTTGGTTTTGTCAAAAAACCATCCCAAAAACGCAATTACAGATCTGAGATTCCAGAACCCTAAGTCTCCCATGCGCACTGATTCAAGGGCATTCAACGGCTCGGACCTGCATGAGTCAGTTGCTCTTGACAAGAGCAATTGATTCATGTGGGTTTGACCCATTTTCAAAACCCACCGACGTCCGGCCAAACTCCGGAAAAATGATTTTATCTTACTGGTACCCCTCCCCCTTTGTTTCCTTTAATCACTTGTCTAGTAAGATAAATCGCCTAGGTTAGTATTAAATTTCTTTTACCAATCTATGTCTTCCGTTTGGACTAATTGTTTAGATTTTGTAGGTTTTCTGTTTATTCTCCTAAATGATGTTAGTCACAATATATTTGTTTAACTGAGTTTAGTTTTAGGTTTTTCTTGTTTACTGATTGTCCCTAAATGCTACTGCCCCTTCCCTTTCTAACTGCTTTGGGTTTATTGGCATGAACTTGTCCAGATTTAGTTGTTTTTGTGAAAGATCTGTGTAGATATGTTGTTTTCTCCCCCACGTGTGTATATCTTCTCCTTGTCTTTTCAATTTTAAGCATGTTTCATGACTTTTGTTCTTGTCATACTAGGTAATTAGGTTTTCCCTGTTAATCATACCTCCTGAATTGGGCTCCATCATTGACTGCATATATGATTTTTCTGTTTGATTCACATTGTTTCGATTGATGTAGTACTTAACACATTATGAAATTCCGAACTATTTTGCAACCATGATTAATCATTCTTATATTTTCCTATTAGACACCATTGATTTACTAAAGATTATACTTATTTGATTCATGCTTAAGTTTGTTTTAGACTGCCTTCACTGTCGCTCTTTCCCACCTTCGATTGATTGTTTGCTCTAGTTCATCTTCTGAGTTTAGTGTAATCTAGGGTTAACCATCCGCCCTGACTAAGAAATTAAATATTAATCTAATTAGACAATCATACACAACTAATTGAGTATACATGCGAACTAAATAACAGTATGATTGACCTAAGTCTAAGAAGTTTAAAGTAATTGATTAATCTGAAATTAATCAACCCTTGATAGGACAAAAAAGTTTAGCTATTAATTAATTAAATTAGAATAGAGTTACTTATTGCCTAATTATTAAACTAACTAACTTTCTTTAATCAAACTAAGATCCTAGAACGATCAAAATAGTTTAAAAGTTCAGTTTTATAGAATTAGTCACTCAATTGACTAAGAGTTAATAGATAAGCCAATTACACCTAATGAAATTGTTTAAACCAATTAGTTCAATTAACTACTGATTTTAATTCAAATAGTGGTCAATTTGAGTTTAAATTAATTAGGCAATAAGTCACACTTAACTAGTAGACTTAATTTTCTTTAATCATCTAAACAACATAGTTGATCTATGTCCTAGATAACTAGTTAAGATCAATTATCTAAGCTTAAGAATAATTGATTCACTTAGTCTCACATTTAAATGATTTCAACCTCTTCAATCTAGAAATTAATTTAGGTAGCTTCTTAATTATTTAACTGAAAATAAAATATGTTTAAAACAAGTAGCTTGAGGGTAATGAACAAAGGCAGATTCATTTAGTTTAATTAAATTAACCTAAGTTTAAGGGAACTGGTTTGACTAACCTCCTTTAAGTTTAATTAAATTGTTGATTTAATGACTTAAACATAGTAAGTAGTATGAAAGCCAACTTTAGGCATTTAATCAACTAATCTTCATTTAATACCCAACCTTAGTTAAGAACAATTAGTTAGAACCTTCTAGATTAAATAAATATCAGGAAATCAGATACTTTAGGGATAGAAAGGTAATTTCAAGGGGCTGGAATGTTCTGGAAGATACAGTTGTCCTAAAAGGATAGGGTTGACAGTTGTACCTGTACCCATTTCAGCTCATTTAGGAAAGGGAATATGCTAAGCATATCCCATCCCAATTGTCCCTATATATACACACACTTTTTACCACTAAGGGGGGGATTTTTTTTAGACTCTTCTCTGAATCCTTTACACTGAAAAATACAACTTCGACTATTAAAAACTTGGAAAACAGAAGCAAAAAGGATTTACAGTAGGAGTAGGAAACAGTCTGAGCTTAGGTTGTCTTGTAGCTGTGATCTTCTATCCTAGAAGACTTGGTCTTGGTTGTTGTTCTTATTCTATCATTTGGGTATTCAAAAATCATCTTTCCCTGGGTTTTTCTCTGCTGTGGGTTTACTGTTTGTTGTTGCTGGGTTTTCTCTTCCTTTCTGCTGACTCCCTCTGCTTGATCTTTATTTGGTCAAGTTTTTCTGTTGTTATCTTACTCTAAAGGTATGTAAAACTGAGTTCCCTTTTTATGAAATATGAAAAATGTGATATTTGTTTGTCTTTCCTCTATGCATCTGTATTTTTATTTGTTTAGACATATTTCTGTATAAACTTATATGCATGTATATAGAGTAACACATCATGATTGTTTAGTTTTCTAATCTCTGAATTTTACATAAGCCTGTTTCATCTCAAAACTGTCTTTTATATGACTGTGCAATCAATGGTTGTGTTGTAAAACAACATCAAGGGTAATGAACTTAAGTTCATCCTATAAAGATGTTTAAATACTGGTTTTGTTTAGGTTTTAAATATCCAGATATTGTTATGAAACAGCACTAGGGTAGATGAATTTGAACTTCTATAATGGTCAAATTCACCCCATATTAGGTGCTTAAACAGTAGTTTGTCACCCCTTAAGGGTACAAAATGGGTAACCAACAATGGCTTGAGAGTAGGGAATCTAAACGTTCCAAATGGTCAGATTCACCTTCTCCAAAATGCCCAAAGAATCAAAGAAAAATTACAGAACAATTATNAGGGAATCTGAACCTTCCAAATGGTTAGATTCACCTTCTCCAAAATGCCCAAAGAATCAAAGAAAAATTACAGAACAATTATGAGATGAATAGGACCTTTATGGAGTTAAATCTAACCCATTTCTATGGTTAGATTCAGTCCATAAAAGGCAAAGAACCTATTCTGTCAAAAATGATGTAGGAACATCATCAAGGTTGGGTCAAACCCCATTTTATGGTATGACTCATCCTACGAATGCTTGAGAACCTATTGGTATCACTGTCCAATTAGCAATTTTGGACTTATTAGTTAAAATACTCTTATTTGAGTCCTTTTGGTCATTAAAGGGACCCAGTAAGCAAGTGTCCATGGAGATCTAAACTTAGGCTAATGTGGAATTATGGGATCGAAAGTCTGACCAAGTCATGGTCAGACTCACTCAATAATAATACATAAACAGTTATAGAGTAGTTAGATTATCATTACAAAGGTATTAAGACAGGAATCTGAACCCAATAAATGGTCAGAATCATACCTTAAGAAATGCCTAAGAATAGTTAAGTCATTATGAGAATTCAGGCCATAATATGAATGACTTAAAGGACTGATGGGTTTGCATCCTCGGAACTGAACCTAACCTCTTTATGGTCAGGTTCATTCCAAGAATAGTACACCAAAGTAGGTCAGGTCCTTTAAAATTAACACTATCGCATGATTAGGATTCAATTTGACCAAATAATGGTCATGTTGCCTCATAATATGCCTAAGGAATGGTTTATTAAGTTAGTCGTTTTGTGACTAAAAAAATAGCCAGAAGAATATAGATTTCGAAGCCGCTGAAGGCCAGCTTGCACAGGAGCAATATTGTTCTTTTTCTTCTTTCTTTCTTTTCATTTTACTACCTATTATTTTTTCATTTTTAGGAAGTTTTATTTCACGGTAAAGTGGTATTGTAATAATGTTATCCTTTTCTTTGCAATTTTTTTGTAAATATGGACTGGATATTGTAAACCATTATTCTAGTTGTTTCTACTATCCTTAACAAATTCAGAATTGGGCCAGACTGCTAAAAATAGATCATTAAAGGCCCAAACCAGGTTGAACCCCAGGCTATTGGGCCTAAGGGTACAAAAGCCTCCAAAAATTTAGTATTATGTTTTGGCACAATCTGATTTAGTCCTAAACCGGGTTAGCATGACTTTATTAAAAACTAGATTTTTTTCTTATGCTTCTTATCGACCTGGTACTTATGATTAGTTTAGGTACAATTTTACACATATATATATATACATATAGCTTCAGGTTCAGATTGATTCCGCTTAAAAGTCATTAAAACATTTTGAAGGATGGTTAATAAAAACGACCAGATGTTGATCAAAGAAATTTTGTTGTCTTTATAGGAATATGATTTAATAAAATCAACAGTCAGCCCTTACCAATTGCTCAACGTTCTCCTCACTAGATTTTGTTCATATCAATGGCCACTACAAATGAAAAACAGAGCTGGAAATTGTTTGGTTGTTTAGTGCATTCATCTTTTATCGCAAA